>JABUQX010000562.1:32500-52500 GCA_015478945.1 Trachelipus rathkii | reverse complement strand
CTATTTTAAAGAGATTATTTATTTCTTTTTAGGCTTTAGTGATATTTAAACTGTAGTTGTTAAATAATAGGTATAGGTTAGTAGCTAATAATAATTTAAAGTATGTATGCTCTGTGGTGATAACTGTTGGACTGTGAGAGGTTTATATGTGGATAGCTGCCCTGTTTGTAATCTTTTGAATGCAAGAATGTGTTGTTAAAGGAAGGAGATTGCAGACTGAGTGAAGATATGCAAATGGACTTGAAAGAAGAGTATTTGAGTGAGAAGGAGGAAGTGTTAGGCAAACAGGTTAGTAGGGATGTCGAGGTTTGGAGGGAGCGGGATATAGGTTTAGACTGGAAAATCAGTGATTGCACCTAGGCAGGAAGATAAGGGGAAAAGGATAAAGTAGTTGATAATCGGTCTGCAGATGAATATAGAGTTGTAGAAACTAGAATTAATAATTTAAAGATGAAGGATCTCGAAGTCATTCAGCTGTGACATGCAGTAACAGATTTGACCTTTATCCAGATGGGGAGGGATCAGAGAGTGCCAATGGTAATGTTTGAGTTTTCTGAAGGGAAGACTGAAGCATTGGTAATTGGAGACTCTATGACACGATACCTAGACAGGACTTTTCAAAAGAATAAAAAGAAACGATTGAGAGTATGTTATCCAGGTGCCAGAGTGAGTGATATCGTGGATAGGATAGAGAATAGAGAGATTGATTCTAACCAAATGTGATTCAATGTGATTGTGCATGTGGGTACAAAATGATATAGGACATAGAAGGTCAGAACAATTAATAGCAGATTATAGGAGATTGATTCAGGAGATAAAGCTAGTGGAAGAAGGTGCATGATTTCTGGGATTTTACCTAGGTTAGGTGCAAATAGAGAATGGGGGAGTAGGGTTTAGGTGTAAATGAAAAAGGGTTAGGAATTATGTTTTTCAGAAATATTAGGTTTTTGGGATTTGTGGAGAGAATTTCAGGATACAAAGATCTTTTTGCAGCAGATGGAGTTCACTTGAGTCGTAAGGTGTTGAGCTTTTCAGTACCAGTTTTGGAGACTTGTCTATAGCAAACATCAAGTTAAAAATTCCAAATGTTGGCTATATCTGGATACAATGGACCATTTTAGACATTTTCTCACTTCGTCCCCGACGGGCTATTAAACCAATCCCTCGAGACGAGTGAATAATAGCAATGGTAAGGTAATAGTGTTGATATAAACAAAAACTAGTGTTACATTCGGCTAATAAGGCTCTTCTTTTATAAAGGAGCATTCATTTGGAACTAAAGAATGACTTTAATTCTAAATGCGTCATACGCCTGAGAAATAAAAAAGATGAGCTTGATTAGTTATACCATAAATGACGAATCTTGACATTATTTGCATACCTAGGCAAGGTTTATATGGAAGAATTATATGGAGACTGCTTTCGGAATAAGAAATAGACGGATATTCACTTTATTATACCAGCGTAGAGGAAAGAAGGTCATTAGGCGCTTCTTTTTAAAGGGAACATTCCATTTGGATTAAAGAATGACTTTAAAACTAATCCATGATATTAATCGGTATGGGTTGATATCCTTATGTTCAAATAAAATCATATAGAATAGGGGCATTTTTATTGCTATGTATTACTAAGAATTAGACGCGAAATTGGTAAAGAAATTGAGACAGCATGTGAATAAAAAAACCCTCTAGCCAAAGTTGTTTGGCTTACTGCATTCACATTTGGGTATTATCTTGTCTAATCGGACGATATAGTCAGTATTTAATAAATTGTATACTAGATAATTTTTTGAGCAGATGGTCCATGAACCACAAGACACGATGCACTATTAGACTTAGTATTAACTTAACGATGAAAGTATGGTGGTGGAGGTTAGAGTTGAGGAGTTAGTGAGTAGTGACCATAATATAATTATGTATTTAATATGAATGTGATATCTGGCCCAAACTGCAAGTTAATAAGGATAAGGATGGAAGTCTTTGAAATGGTGATTTTACAATATTAAGTAGACATGCTTAGTATAAATTGACTGGGGATAAAGAGTTTAAAGAGACCAAAACTGTTTATCATGTGGGAAACATTTTAAGCAAATTTTAAATGATATTAGTCAGTATGTTTAAAGATAAACCATTAGGTGGCCGAAGAGAAAAACTGTGTTGGTGAATAGAGAGATTAAGAGTAAAATTAATGAATCAAGCGTAGATGTTTAAAAATATTCAAGGGAGTAATAGGGAAGATGATTTAGACAAATTATAAGAAAATAAAAATGAACTTAACCAGTCAATAAGACAGGCAAAGAGAGAGGCAGAAATTAATTAGCAAGGAATAGTAATAAGACCCTTTGAAGAAGTTTTTTTTAGCTTTTATAAATTAAAAGTAAGATAAGACAATTGGTCAATTAAATTGATGAAAAATTTAGTGAGTTCCGATAAGGAGTTGGCAATCATTTTCAATGCTTATTTTGCTCAGTGTTTACTTAGTTAAAGAATTAGATAATCAGTTTGGAGACTAATTAGTTCTTGTATGCTGTAACAAACTGACTTACAGAATTTGAATTGAATTTGAATAATTTATTAAAATGTTTTATTAGACCATATTGATCCAGTAAAGGCTGCAGGGCCTGGATGGGATAATTATGGTAGAATTCTTGAAAGAGGGTAGTATCAAGCCATTGCGAAAGCAACTGTACTTTTGATTTTTAAGCTGATTATAACATTTGTGAGGTACCCAGATGACTGAAAAACAGCATATGTTGTGCCTTTTTTATAAGAAAAGGTAGTAAGGAAGATTTGGGAAATTAATAGCCAGTTAGCTTAAACATCTCTGGTTGTAAAGGTCTGGAAAAAGTCACTGAAAGGTCATATAGAGAAATATTTTAGAAGAAAACAATGGTATTTGGTATGACTCCCAGCACGTTTCAGAAAGGGTAGTCATGTCAGACAACCTTTTTATAAAATTTATGGAATACATTATACTGACTGCATTGACCACAGGAGATCCATTTGATAATTTTATATTTAGTTTTTAGTAAAGCTTTGATAAAATTCCCCACATAAGGCTGACGAAAAAGTTATTACATGTGGTATAGGTGGAGTGGTGCATTTTTTTGGATTAAAGAGTGGTTGCGAATAGAAAACAGTGTGTACAACTAAATGGGAAATAAATCATCATGGGAAATAGTGCAGAGTGGTGTGTCCCACATGGTCAGTGCTGGGGCCACTATTGTTCCTCATATATATACAATGAAATTATTAGACCAGGGACTTAATGCAAAGTTTCTAAGTTTGCAGATGATACCAAAGTGCCACCTCAGTTAGGAAATAGTGAAGGATGCATACAGATTCAAAATGATCTTGAATAAACTTCTTGGGTGGGTCAGATAAGTGGCAAATGAAATTTTAATAGTAAAAGTTAAACTTCCTTCACCTAGGTTACTCACATAAAAGTTTTTAACTGATATGAAAGGGGATTGGCTTGAGTCTGTGGGACGCAAGAAAAAGATTTAGGTGGTATTATAAGCAGAAATTTTAAAGTACTAATCAGTGTTTGGAAAAGGAATAAAGCTAATTAAGATGCTGGGGCATAATAAATCGCCATGTTGTTTACAAGAGCAAGGAAGTAATAAGTACTGTATAATAGCTATGTTACGGCCAGTAATAGAGTATTGTGCACAAAGTTTGGGGCCCAATATTTAAAGAAAGACTTAGATATGCTAGAGAGAGTGCACGTAGAGCAACAAGACTGATTTCTGGGTTTGAGGTAAGAGCTATGAGGAGAGCTAAAGGAGTTAGGAATGTTTCTGTAGCATGGCGAATTTCTCAGGAGGGACCATTGATACAAGTCTACCCAAATATTTAAGCATCTATTGATAATACACCGAGATCAATATAATTTTTTCATAGTAGAACATGACCAGGGGGCAGGGGCAGTAATTAAGAAAATTAAGAAAGAAAGCATGCCATCTTGATATAAGAAAGCATGCATTCAGTAATAGGGTTGTTAAATTTTGGAATAGTCTGCCAGAGGAGGTTGTTGAGTGTGACTCGATTGCAACATTTAGAAAGGGTTAGATTCGTTTTATGGATGGGTTTGGGAATCATATAATAATATTGACGAAGCCAAATTGGCGGGTTTTTAGTTGTGTATAGTTATAGTTAGATGGCATGTGTGACCATAACTTAGTTATTAATGCATGTGGATGGTTTGGGTATCATATTTATATATCATTAGTTTTGACTAAGCCAAATTGGTGGATTTGTAGTTACAACAAATTGACAAGCCCTAGGGTGCTTTGTGGATTTGCATGAGCAAGTTTGGGTAGTGGGTTGACTGGGACAGTCTCGATAGGCCCATGTGGCTTTTTACTGTCTCTATATTCTTTATGTTCTTTATGTTCTTTATCTTGTTTGTTAACATTTGTTCAAGCATTTTCCTTAAATTCAGTAAGAACGGGAAAGAGCAACCTTACAAAATTCCTTACGTTTGGTGAGAATTTTCCTAAATTTGTGCTAAATTTGACAAAATGGAAGGCAACTTGAGCATTTTCCTAAATTTCATAAGCAAAAATACAAAATCGAAAACGGCTTAAGAAAGTGCTTATGAAAAAAATGTAAACAAACAAGATGGCGGTGTAGAGGTCCGTTTGATTTGATGTATGTTTCATTCATAAAATTAGCTTTAAATCTAATTTCTTCCAAATCGATAAACTCCATCACAATAGTTGTTCAATTATTTGTAATATAAACCATTTGTTAATTTTTTTATTTCTCTTTATTCAAAAACGTGCTCCATCACACTATCAAAATATTTTGTAAACAAACGTTCGTGTATGTACAAAATTCGTGCTAAAACTGGATTAGCATTTCTTATCGAGCGTAAACACAAGTGACAAAAATGAAAACGGCTTTACGTTCGATGAGAAATGCTAAGCCGTTTTAGCACGAATTTTGTACATAAACGAACGTTTGTTTACAAATATTTTGATCAGCTGATGTGATGGAGCACGTGGTTTTGGAATAAACAGAAATAAAAAAAAAAATAGCAAATGGTTTTTATTACAAATAATTGATCAACTGTTGCGATGGAGTTTATCGATTTGATAGATACTAGATTTAAAGCTAATTTTATGAATGAAACATTCATCAAATCAAACTTACATAGTATGCACAAAGTCTACATCTAAAAGAAAAAAAACTATAGCTAGAGTACATGCTAACCACACTACAAGTTTTAATAACTTTATAGTAATGTGCAGAATAACTTTAACAACTACTGTAACTAAAAACTCGCCAATTTGGCTTAGTCAAAATACACTACACGATAACCAAACCATCCATATACCTACACAATCCTTTCTTAAATGTTGCAATCGAATCGCACTAAACAACCTCCTGTGACAAACTATTCCAAAATTTATCAATCCTATTACTGAATGAATGCTTCCTTATATCAAGATGGCATGCTTTTTCTTAATTTTCTTACTATGTCCCTGGTCTCTCGTCCGTGCTTTACTATGAAGAATTTATTGGTCTCTGCATTATCAATAGAGGTAAGGATTTTTATCCTCAGTATCGAATCAACGATATATTTTTTTTACTTCTAGATTACAAAGCATACACATACAAAATGGTATGAAATATTATAACATTGAATCGAAGTACTAATAATATCTCTACTATGATTTTACCGTCTTACGAAAAAAAAATGGTCCTGCAAATTTTGGTAATTTAAAAAAAAAAAAAAAAAATATTTAGGTACACTATGTCTATAAAATTGAATCGTTCATAATCGAGAAAAAATCGATTAGGAAATAAAATCATGATATTATGTATCGATAATCTTGAACACATTTCGATTTTCGAGTTTCGACAATCGAGTGAATCGACATTCGACAAAAGAATTTACTCAGTTTAGTAATAATGCATGATTCGGTACTCGGTAGTGTTTCTAATAATCCCTACAAGATCGAGATGTATCAAATTAATTTTATGATTTTCGTAGCGTTTTATAAAAATATTGGTAATAGTAGTGCAGATGGGCTCACCCCGATTTTTAGAAATAATCCAGGATATAGGCCTACTCTAAAAAAATAATAATGAAGAATAACGAAAATGGGTGCCCTCTTTTGGAAAAAAAGTTAACCTCTCAAAGTTGTTAAAAATCCCGGTAAAAGTAGCCCAGAGGGGCTTCACCCCCGATTTTTATAAAAATCACGATATACTAAAAAAGAAAATAATAATGAATAAAAAAACAAACGTGGCGGTCTCTTTAGGGAAAAAAAGTTTCAGCCTCTCAAAGTTGTAAAAATCCATAGAGATTTTCTTATAATTTTTTTTTTTTAAATCACAGGATATACTGTAAAAAAAATAATATTGAAGCATAAAATAAACGAAAATGATTTAAGTCTTTAGGAAAAAAAGTTTCAGCCTCTCAAAGTTTAAAATTTTCCCATAGGCTTTCTTATAAAAAAAATTAGTGGTCCTTGTGCTCATTTTAGGGCCATCCTAGTTCAGGTTATGATAAGATTTGTTAAGTATACTTAGATTTTCTCTGTGTATGCCTAACAAAACATATAACCTGAACTAGAGGGCCTAAATAAGACTTAACCTGGATGGATCAAAAATGAAAAGTCTATGAGATTTTTAACAACTTTGAGAGGCTGTAACTTTTTTTTCTCCTAAAAAGAGCACCATTTTCTTTTTCATTATTCTTCATTATTTTTTTAAGAGTATATCCTGTGATTGTAAAAATTGGAGATGAAGCCCCTTTGTACTAATATTACCAAAATAATTTTATTGGAAATATAAAAGTAAAATGTACATCAATTGTAAAAAAAAAAAAAAAAAAATAGCAAACAATTTATTGATACCATTTAAATTAAATGTTTATTATTTTAATACATAGATTCATCTAAGTTAGGTTTCAGCCAATGGCATTAATCTATCTAGGTTAGGTTTAAGGCTACAACATCGACAATCCATATAGGTTAGGACTCTGATAAAGTTCCTCCTAGTTCAGGTAATGATAAGATATGTTAAGTATACACATGTAGTATGTATATAGTTATTAAAACTTATAATAACCTAAACTAGGAAGGTTCTAAAACAATACCTAACCTATATGGGTCGTCGATACTATAGGCCTAAAACTAATGTATGTTGTATATAGATCATTGATGCTGTAGGCATAAACCTAACCTAGATAGATCTATGCTATTATAAATGTAGGCTTAACCCAGATGCTTTGACTTCCCTTAAAATATTATATATATATATATATATATATATATATATATATATATAATATATATATATATATATACTATATATATATATATATATATATATATAGTAAAAGTCTAGAATGTATGTCTCACTATGAAAATTATGCTAATTATTTGAAATCAACTAATGTCTGAATCACAGTAAAAAAAAAAAAAAAAAAAAAAAATGGTATATGGCAGTTTGAAATAATTTTTATTAAAAATAAAAAAAGAGAGAAGCAGTAATAAAAGTTGAACACATATTTTTAAAAAAGAGTATATTATATCATTTTAACATAAAAAAAAAATAAAATTATCTTTAAAATAAAAAAAAGAGCATCACAATATTTGAACCATTCATGAGATATAGTCACTATTTAAAATTTTTTTCAAAAATCAAATTGAAATCTGCCAAAAAATGTTTTTGGGCAAATAAAAAAAATATGTATATATTTTTCCAAGAATTTAAAAAAGTCAATATATGTACTAAGTTAAATTCTGAAACATGAAATGTGCTTCGCAGGTAATAGGCCTACCTTAATATGATATGCCACAAAATATGAGAACTTCTATGATCCCAATTAGACCAGAATCAATTGAATTCAGGAAAACTAAAATCTCCATTATGACAATTTTTTCCTTTATTGTGCATGCTGTGTCAATTTCCTCTCACCATTTCTGCATCTTATTCTTCACACTGTTCAGGAGGGTGTAGCAAAAGCCCTATTCTTAGGATCTTATTGTGTGTAATTTCTAGATTAATTTTGTTGGATTTTGAGATCATGGGATTAACACAGAGTGAATATTGCTTTTACCCTAATGCATGACACTTCCACTTTTCTTTTCTCTATGCTTGTATTAATGAAATGAATATATACCGGTATATCCATTTATTTCATACTTATATTTCAGTAATGCAAATAATGTCTAGGTGCTCCTCTATGTTATAGCTAATCAGCTCATCTTTTAATTTCTAAGGCTGTGAGCATTTGTGTAGAAGCATTTAATATTTGAAATGCTGTTACTTGTATTGCTATCTTCTTTATTTAAGCCTATAGCAACCCTAGTTTTATTTATTCCACTACCATTGCAATTACCATTGATATAATTATCAATACTAAGATTTAGCCCATCAACCCTAACTTTACTGAGTTTTTTGATAGACAAGTGTCCAAACTGGCTCTGAAGAGCTCAGCACTTTTTTCGCTTAGATGAACTCTGTCTTCTATAAAAAGATCTTTGTCAAGAAATCCCCTCCACAAATCCAAAAAACTTAATATTTTCTGAAATGCAAAATTTTCTAACCCTTTCATTAATACACCCAAAGCCCTGCTTCCCCATTCCTGACCTGCACCTAACCTAGGTAAAATCCCAGAAATCATGTACTTTCTACCACTAGCTTTCATCTTCTGAGTCAACCTCCTATAATCTGCTATTAATTCTTCTTATCTTCTATGCCCTGTGTCATTTGTACCTACATTACAATATTGAATTACAATATAGGTTAGCTGTAAAATGAAATTGGACATAAGAAAAAGTAGAATGATAGGTTTTATTTTCTTTTTCAGTTTAGCAAATAAACTTACAAATTTTTAATTTTTTTTAAAAATTTCAGATAAAATATATATAGCTAAATTTAAAAATTATAATGATTGGAAAGTATGAATTAAAACCATATAATAGCAAAGGTATGTTTGAGTATTCTACTAAATTAATTTTAGTATTGTATTAATATTCTGCCATTGCTTAACCTAATATTGATTTGTGTAATATTTTATTTTCAGAAATCAAAATCCTTAGAGCGAATGTTATCCCAAGATCTGAAGGTGATGGAGAAGAGACTGCGGCTACTTTGCCACAATCCGAAATTTCTGGAGAATGTTCAACTTTTAAAAAAAAAGTGAAAGCCGAAAATAAATTAAAAACTTCTTCAAAGATTGAATTAAGTAAGGCTTTGCAAGTAAATGTAGAATTACCATCTATATCCAATATTGCTCAAAAGCTTGATAAGGTTTCTTTGCTTAGTGTTCCTGACCCTTTAATACTAAGTGCCCCCCCATCGGATATTGATAGTAAACCAAAGATTTTACTGCGTCCAGTTGAAGGTTATTTACCGGAGAGGAAATTTAGCTCATTAAATAAAAGAAGGGAACCCAAATTTGTACCTTATGAGCCTTATAAGGGATGTGTTAAGCCGATTGTTGGAAAGAAATTTAACAGTAAAGGAAATTGTTTAGCAATAGAAAATCAACCTCATCTCATAAATAAAGAGGAGAATATCGATTTATTTAGAGAAAAAAAAAAGGTAAAAATTAGGTGTTTTTTTTTTTTTTTTTTTTTTTATTGCACCTATAGTTAGGACGCTTTTGTAACTAGATTGTAAGTGTGTAAAACGTGTATAGCCCTATATATAGTTTTACTTATTTTCAGTTGTTTTTTTTAAGGTTAATTTAATCATTGTCGATTTTGAAAAAGAAAAATCAAAATGGGAGAAAGAAAATAATTCACTTAAAACTGAGAATCAAGAATTGAAAACTAAACTCTCGCAATCAGAAAAAGACTTAAATCAGCTGCAGCAGCAGCTGTCAGTTCAATCTCAGGTTAGTAAATGGCTATTTCTGTCTAATTAAGCTAAATCAGGGGGGGGGGGCTTTTCTTAGCATCTAAGCCAACTATTCTCAAAATAATTTTAGTTTTGACTATGAGGACCCTTTGGTGTCTGCCAGAAAGATAGGGGTTCTAATTGCTGATAGGACAGCAGGTTCATTATTTATTTAAAAAATCTTTTTCTTCACAAAATCCTTGGTGCCACATTCCTTTCAGGTTAGAGAAAATTCGTTTTGAGGGTGGGTAAATTCTCCTTCACCTATTATCACTAAATTTTTCATTCAGCTTGGAATTGTTGCATATATATATTCTTTGACGGACTAAAAATACATTCACTAAACTAAAGTGCGCCGTGTTTTTGTTTCTCCTACTAACAAAATTTTATGGTCTCTTGCTAAAACAATCTAATAACTTCAATAAATAATTCTTTCTTCTGTTTAACTAATGAATCTATAGCTAATACTCCTGATGAAAAGGTTAATCTATTCAGTTTCCTTTATTATTATTATTATTTTTTTTTTATCTATTTCAACCTTGGACAGCTCTTGCAATTCTCCACCTTCTCCTCCTCAAGTGTCCTGTGCAAGGGATCCTGAGATCTTTGAATGTTGTGAAGGCGGACAAGCGGCCTAAATAGCATCCCTTTCCATGTTTTGCGGAAGTATGCTTCTGAACAGGTTTATGTCCTTGTTCAGTTCTTTGTACACCTTAATATAAGAATATTAAGTACCAGCAATTTTCCTCTGTGTTGGAAGCGCACTTATTTCTAACTGATATTGAAAAAAAATTATAGCCTTTCTGAACCCTCCAACCTTCGACTCACAACTCTCCCCTCTATATTGTATAATTAAAATCTTTTAATTTATCTTTGATATTTATTTCTTCGATCATCTGTCGTTTCATTACCTTCTTTTCAGTTACTTGTATGGATTTCTTAGCTTGAGGTTAACTGATGATATCCTTTCCTATCCTACTAATTTAAAGTTTCATGCCATTAGAGGCTATGTGTGTGGTGGCGCCTGATCCACCCAAGGCATTTACAGGGTATGGATATCATGCAAATCTGTTCTCTTAAGCTTTCCCTTTGGGATTCCTTCACTTTGCTAACCCCTTTAACTCTTTCAAATCACTGATCATAATAAATTTTTATTTAGGCGACTTCTTCATGCCATGTTAATAGTGGTTTTTCTCAGACCTCTGTCTTATCCCCTCATATATCTACTTTTCATTTTGACTCCAGCTGCTCTTTTAATTAACTCTATTCATTCCTATGCTGATTACAACACACCATTCTTCTATTCATTTCAAATCTGCCCTTTTTTTTTTTTTACATTTAGAATTGCTTCTAAACTTCAACTTTCCAATTCTATTTTTGCGGATCTGGATAGGATTTCCCAGTGTAGTAGCTCCAATGTTGTTTAATATCAACTACTCATTTGAAAACTCTTGACTACTTGAAAAAATTTTCAACTAAAAAATACTTGCCAATTTTCTTATTTCTTTTGACAGTTTTGTCATTTCAACAGGAAGCAATATAAACACCCTTCCTCTTATAAATCTATCATCATAATGATTGCTAGGGCTCTTTCAAGGAAGTTGAGAATTCTATTCAGGTTGCTAGAGTTTTTTCCTCCTCACAGTTATTCCAGTTATACATGAGCCTCATCTACTCTTCTAAGATTATTGTTTTCACATCTTGGGGTGGCTCCATTTCCTCGATTCTTTTCAGTAGATCTAGTCCAAGTTCAAAAGACTGATAAATTGATCTTTTTTGTTGAAAGACAAGATAGAGAGTCAAAGGAGTACCTTTGACGATAGTGAAACGTGTGTAAGAATAAATGAAAGAAAGTAATTAATAGCGAAGTGAGGCAGGGATGTGTTGACGATAGTGAAACGTGTGTAAGAATAAATGAAAGAAAGTGATTGGTTTAATATTAATAGCGATGTGAGGCAGGGATGTGTTATGTATCTTGGTTATTCAATTTGTATATGGAAGGGGTTATGAAAGAATTAGAGGTAGGGGTGGCAGAAGAAGGTGTTAGAATGATGAAAATTGGAAGAGAGTGGAGGGTGCCCTACTTATTATATGAACCCCACATTGACGAGATACCAGGGGGAATTTTTCTGAAGGCGACGAGTTCTCACTTAAGGGTATAAAGGGGATGGTAAGGCTTTTCCTTTCGACTTGTTCATGTTCTGCTACTTATCTGTTTCCAGTATGCTACGCACCACCTCACCCCCAATCTTGGGGAAAAATAGGTGGATTGATATATATATATATATATATATATATATATATATATTATATATATGATATATATATTATATATATTACATAGATATATAAATATATATATAAATATATATATAATATATAAATATATATATATATATATATATATATATATATATATATATATATATATATATATATATATATATATATATTCTTAGGTTAATAACGAACTTAAAAAGCTACTTGTTGCATCTGTTGGGGAGGATGTACAAGGTCGAGTACAATGCCTCACAGAGGACAAAGCAAGGATGGCTACAATGATCAGGAAATACTCAGAAAAAGTTGACAAAGATTATGAAGAAAAAGAGAGAATTTCAATTCAATGTGATGTGTGGAGATCCAAATTCTTGGCTAGCAGGTTCTTTTAACTCAAAATATTTTGCTCTAATAGATTAAATATTTTTTTGTCTTGTTTTTAGTGCTTCTTAAGGTAAAAAGCATAGGTTCCTAACCTGTTTTGACCACTACTCGAATTCAATAAGACGATCAGCTTCGCGACTCATGGGTTTATTTTGAAGTAAAAATACTAGTTGTAATAATATAAATATCTGTAATAGTTATTTATTATTACGCAGAGTGTAAGAAAGTATTCTTTAATTTGCAAGATTTTCTTATTTTACACATGTTAAACACGAAGAATTAAAATTTAAAGTAGATAATTAACACTTTATTTTTTTTGTAAAGCTACAGAAACCCATGTCTGAAGTTCCGGCACCCTAAGTTATGTCGCAACCTATAGATTAAGAACCCCTGATTCTCGTCTCTGGGTATTTTGCTGACTTTACATATACAGTAACTTAACATTTTAAAACCTTCTTTATAGCATAATGCAGAATTTCTTATATATTTTATTCAGAAAAAAAACTATATCGTAATTTATTGATTTCATTTTTTCTTATTTTTTCTTACTAGTCTTCTAATTGACGAATTGGCACGTTGGAAAGGCGTTTTGTTCCAACATTACCAGGATAACCAAGATGCCCTTAAAGTTTTACTACAGGAGAGAGAAATTATACATCATTCTCTTATTAAATGCTACAAGTAATTGTTCTCCAAATTATTATTATTATTATTATTATTATTATTATTATTATTATTATTATTATTATTATTATTATTATTATTATTATTATTATTATTATTATTATTAAGTAAAATGTTTCCAGTAGTATTATCATCAACATTTAGGCCTATATATTCAGAATATTCACGTTTTTCCACATTTTACCCAGTCATTTATATCTCATGGTCATTTTAAAATAAATTACTAGTATCGATGCTTGATTATTCATTGTCATCATCTATCTCCTTTCCCCTGGTTGCGGGTTAGGTGCGCAACATACACCGAGAACAAAAGTAGTAAAAAAGCATGACCCTAAGTCAAAAGGAAAACTGTCCCCCACCATCCCCTCAAGTAAGAGCTTGTCGCAGTAAAAAGTAATCCACCCTAGGGCTTCACAAGACTCGCTGTGATGTCTCATCAATGTAGGGTTCATCCCTTGGACAATGCCCACAACTATACCCCCTCACAAAACCCCGCCATTCACTCATATTATGCACCTTTCTTCTCGTCTCTGCCAAACACTCATTTCTTTCCATCACACATTCCTTTACGGACTCAATCCACTTTTTCTTCGGTCTCCCAGCCGTTTGATTCACAGCACATTCACCACTATACATTCGCTTAACTAACCGACTATCATCCATTCTTTCCATATATGACCAATGAGCAAACCATCTTAATACATTATCGTTTATTCTCTCACTTTCGACCTTCTTCACACCACACAACTCCCTAACACATTCATTCCTCATTTTATCAATTCTCACGCCTAACATGCCCCTAATGTCCATCTGAACAGGTTTTACCTTAGATTTATACCTCTTATTCCACAACATAGTTTCAATACTATACATTAACACTCGTAACAACATTACCCTTATGCAAAACCATACCGCATTCAAGACTTTGTCTTTTTGTATTCACCAAGGATTTAATTGCACCAGCCACCTTCCCTGAATTCACAACTTTCCTACTACAATCTGTATCATACTTTCCCTTTTCATCTAATATATAGCCTAAATATTTAAACTCAGATACTTGTTTCAATTGCTCACCATCAAACATGATTTCACGGAACGTACTCTCCTCACTCATCACTATCACCTTACTCTTACTCTTATCTATATTTACTTTCAAACCTCTCCTTTTACACACCCTACCAAACCCAGTTACCAATCCTCTCAAACTTTTTCAGATTCACCACACAAAACTAAATCATTGACCTATTATTATAAAATATAATAATGTATACTTAACTTTTTCAAAAAAAATTTTTTCATTGTAAATCTTAGCATTCATACTTTCTGCAGTCACATTCATTGATAGTTATCTTAAAATAATAATGTTTAATAAACATTAAATTATCTCATATTATTGACAAAAGCTTTTTATATTTGAAACATCTATTAATCTGCCATGGTTCTCTTATTTTTCAAATTCATAACGATCATCAGAAACTTCCTTAAAATTTTTATTATAATAATAATAATAATAATAATAATAATAATAATAATAATAATAATAATAATAATAATAATAATAATAATAATAATAATGTATGATCAACATTGATTTTAATTTATTAGATCATTATTTAAAATATTAAAGATCTAAATGTAAAAAGGTCAATTTAAATTTCTTCAGTTGGTTTTTGCTAGTTTTTTTTTTATCGTATGTAAAATGATCATATGAAAATATATTTGCAGACATGTCCATCAAATTCAAGAAGCTTTTGATCCTCTGCAAGCAGAATCGAAAGGAGTCGGACTACTTGATGCTAGTGACATTATTTCTCTCAGTTATGCTCTCTCAAATATGGGAGAAAGTTTGCGTGATAGGCTTCTTGGACATCTTGGAAGAGCTGTTGGTCATAATGATGTCAATTTTCCTGACGAAACTAGAACTCCCGGGGAAAAAATGGCCTTACAGGTGTTTATTTTATTTTATTTTATTTTATTTTTTTAATAAAAAAATATGATTAAAACATTTTGTTTATATAATATAAGGGTCATGTTAAGGTAATTTTGTTTTTTTTAATAACGATAAATAATTTTTTTAGTAATTCTTAAAACAAAGACATGAGTTTACAGGCATGCTCTGCACCACATTTCTGTTTTCAAATATACAATGTATGTTATTTTTAAGCTGCAGAGTGGAGCAAAATGTAATGATAATTTTCCAAGCAAGGGTCCTTAAGGTTGTAATATAATATTCAAATTAACTTATTTAATTTTTTAATAACTAAAATTGATAGATTAGATAGGATAATCATTAAATAATTTACTTCTACTAACTTCAAGGATAGTGCCTTGGATTTCTACTGCTAGTAGTAGTAGTAGAAATACTTGAAAATTGTAACTTAAATAAAGGCTATCAAGCATTAAATTATAATGTTATTTTTTTTAAAATTTTGCCTATACTGCTACTAGTACAAAATTTTGTTACTGAATTTTATTTAACTTTGACAATTGTTGTAAGGTCACATGGGAGGTAGCTTGATATTACTCCAGATCCACTTAGTATAAGTTTGATTCCATTCCTTAAGTTGCAATCTTACTATAATAGTAGTATTATAGTTTTATTAGACCACTTCTATACGATCGCTTAAAACGCTGCTGATTAAGTAAATGAGAGCCTTTAAAGCGCTCATATAGATGGAAAAATATTTTTCTCATTGACATAATTCATTGATGGAGCAGCGTTTTAAGCTCCCCCTATAGAAGGGATCTTAGGTGTGTTTAAAACCCTTTTATTTCCTGACACGCGTTTGCTTGTATACAAATTTTTTAAAATGATTTTTGAAACAAATTTTAACTCACTTTTATATTTAATTAATTTCTCTTTATTTTTTAGGCGTTAGACAACATGATAAATGTGAGGAACATTTCTTTTGGAACTCCATGCAAGTCTTTGATCACGCGTTTCCATCCAAATTCGCGATCTGACAATTTGACTGTAAATTGTTGTGGTCATTGCAGTGGTGAAATCAAAGTTATCTAATGTCATCCTCATAATACAAATGTGTTACTCAAGTAATGTAGAAAATTATGCAATAATAATAAAAATATTGATGATGAGCCAAGTCTACTTATAAATTGAATTTAAACGCTTTTAAGTTTTAGACATTATCTTGTTATGTGCTGGGTCCACTTCTATTTCTAACATATGTAAATATTATAATAAGGGAATAAAATATTTAGTTTTTAAGTTTGTAGACGATACTAAACTATTCTGCCCTATTAAAAATATTGATGGATGTATCGAGGTTCAATTGGATTGAAATAACTTGAAAGCAGAAATGTAGTAATATATATTTTAATAGGGAAAAAGTGTTGTTAGTTAGGCTAAGTTAGGGATATTCTATTAGACATCTTAAAGGTAATTGTAAATGAAGAATATTTTAAGTAATGGATAAAGAAAAGATTATCAGCAATAATTTTAAAGTATTTGAGCAGTATCTAGAAGTCAGAAATAGAGCTAATAAAAATAAATAGAGAGAAATAATAGAGCTGTTAGAAATAATAAACTGTAATGGGTAGTATAAAAGAAAGAGATAATCATTAAAATCTGTAAGGGTCTTAAAGTTCGATATTAATTGAATATTGCGCACTGGTGTGGGATTCTTATCTAATGAGTAACATTGATACCTTTAAATTGGATTTTCACAATGTTATTGATAATAGTTCAATTTCAACCTTTCAACCTTTGGGAAAATGTTAGATCAGTGTATGACTGATCAAGGTATGGATGGTGTAATTTCCTTGACTAAGCTTTTGAAGGACATTGGGGCATTGGTTGCAAAGTATATTCTGCAAGACATTTAAAACTGGCATAATGTTTAGAATATGGGTTCTTTTTGAATCCCTTGTACTTTATGGTTGGTATTTTTTACGAACCCATTTGGGTATGGTAAGTTGTTTTTTGTCATGTGTTCAGCTAATTTTATTATTGAACCGTTGAATAACTCAAAATTTAAATCGTAAAATAGTTCGTGTAAAGAAATGGTAATATTTTTACTTGACTAGGCCAGGCAGTATTCCAATATGACCTCTGACTTTATTCTTCTTATATTCTTAAAATGGCATATTCTCATTTCTATTCACTCACACACACACACACACACGCGCACACAGCGGGTGATCCCGAGATATTGCGCCACCACCGTAGGTTGGTCCCAGAGATCCGTTAAAGCAAGTTTATCAAAGTTGCGTCTGATGTTCGTCAAGTCAGGGCAGTCTAGGAAGAGATGTTCTGTGTCGTAGTTTGTTTGGGAGGGACATCTATAACAGTAGAGTGAGAGTGCATTAGGAGTTTTAAATTTGTATCCTGATGGGGGGGGGGGGGGGGGGCTGCCCAGAGCGGAGACTGGACAGCATTACTCAGGTTTGAAGACCCAAAGTTAAGTTTGTTCTGTAGGGGGGGGGGATATATCAGATGGACGTGCTTGAAGTATGGTGTAATTTTATATGGGGAAATCGGTCTTTGGGTACATAAATGGGTTTGATAATTGGTGTTATCTGGAGGTAGGGGGGGGAGCTTTTATATGTTAGAATAGTATAATGCTAGTGGGAATTTTTCCTTCTAGGTGCTGGGGGGGGGGGTCTCTTAATTAGATACCAAGCTGCAGGCCTCCAAATTGAAATGTTATTAAAACAAAAAGTTTATCAAAAGCACACTTTTTTTAAATTTTTGTTATTTATTAAGAATTTATAATTTTTGAAATAAAAATCATAAAATGAAAATAATTAAATTCTAAGATTTATTGCGGTCTCGAAATACAATACACACTTTTTTTTTAATACTCTTTTTTCCATTTCTAAATCAACTAAATGCAAGAAATTTATTTCTTCAGTCTAGATGGTGAACATTTACTCTTGATTTCCTTGTTATTCTTCTTGTTTTCTATTGTATCCTTCTGATATTCTTGGAACTTTCCTTGGCAACGTCCACACCAGTACTATCCATTTTTGGGGAATGAATAACTTTTATTCTAAATAAGATGCTTAATTGTGATGGTAAACAAGTAGGCCTAACTTATTCACAATTTCCTGGGGAAATTTTATCTCTTTTAATTATTATTCATGGTTTTTTGATACTGAAGCTGAACTTGTTGAACTAGATTTTTCTTACCCTGCCAATGTCAATTAATAATTAAAAGTACAAGCGTTAAAACTCCATCCATTTTTTTTTTTTTTTTGATTTCGAGTAACTTTTTTTCATAATTAATCAGTTATTCAGTCGATCATTACTCCTATCATTGCAGCCATAGTTTTTTTTTTTTTTTTTAATAGCCGAAATTCGTTGTCTTTGTTTAGTGATGTTGTTGCAACATTAAGGAAACTTCTCTTTATATAGTTTACTTAATTTTTATTGTTGAATGTTCAGAGTTCATTGATTTGATTTTCTGTCCAGTTGACCTTTTTGAATCCCTTACAGCCATTGATCGTTTCTTCACAGGAAGTTAGAAATCTTCAGTAGCTTTCTTCCTTCTTGCTTCCTTTGCAGTAGTCTATGTAATAATAAACTAGGTAGAGAATTAATTCTATCTAAGACTAGGTTTATAAAATTTTGTAACTAGTTTGAGTAATTTTCTTTTTCTTTTCTTTTTCTTTAAGTTTCTGTTTTTAATTGTACTTTTATTCTAAAATAGATAAAATAATGGAAAATATGAATTTACTCTTAAGATATGTTTTGTGTTTTATTAGATTATTTCAAAATATAAGTGTAATCCTTGTTGATCCAATGTTTGTCGTAAATCATAGGTGCTCAGATGTTAACAGTGGTGTAGTGGGAGTTGTAAATTACCTTCAAGGATAGTCTTTTATATTTTTTAAATGTTTTTAAAGTAAAATAATTATTATTTATATAGAAGAAGTGTATCGAGCTTAAATATATATATATATATATATATATCGTGATATATATATATTATATATATATATATATATATATATATATATATATATATATTATAATATATATATAATATAATATAATTATATATGTATATATATATGAGGGAGAGTACACGCATACTCGAACGATGAAATTACCTCCCATTTTTAATGGTGCGTCTTTCTCTTTTTGCGTTCATATTCTTCACACACTCATCCTCCAGGCAACATGTTACTGACCTCACCTTTTATTCACATATCATATACACATGATTAAAGTAACACCCCACTTCTAGATAAACCTTACAGACATCCCTCTACTCTCTATCCCTGTGTGCGGGAGAAAGAATTTCCCACTCGTATGTTCCTGCGTGTCGTAGAAGTCGACCAAACTGAGGGGCGGTGGTAGTTGGGTTGGCTGCCCACTACCACTATCTTTTGCCAGGAATGATGATTGCATGCCCTCGGAGATGGTCGTGATCGCCGTAAACGACCTTCTAAATTTCGGCGAAATTTGTATGAATCGTATGGGTACATGGAATGTCAGAGGAAATAAATGTTGAGGAGAGAAGGTGATGAATGTATTTAGAAAGGGCAAATTTTTGATTTGCTCGCTGTTGACTGAAACAAAGATGAAAGGAAATGAAATTAAGTGTGTGATGTGAAATGTTTGCGTGCTGGTGTGGAAGAGAATGAGAGATGGGAGAGAAAGGAGTTGCATTTGATGAAAATGAAACCTGTGGTACAAAGCTTGGTAGACTTTGTGTGTGTGAGGTCCTAGAATTCTAATGGTTAAATTTAAGTGTGAAGAAGGAATATGAAAAGGTGTGTGAGGGCTGGGCCCTTCTGGGGGAGACGTTGAACAAGGGGACGATTTTT
>JABUQX010000562.1:20000-27500 GCA_015478945.1 Trachelipus rathkii | reverse complement strand
TATAAATAAAACTTATATTTTTGTATAAGTTGTGTATATTTTTTTCCTTTAGATTTATTTTTAGTAACCCGTTTATTTGGATTTATTTGATTTTTCAGAAATATTTGTAATCTCAAAATGTTGTTTTATTATAATTAATATTAAATATATTTCGAAACCAAAAATGCAAAGGCTAACATCAAAAGTTTATTACAGCTACTGGGTCTTGAAAATATTCTTCTATCTATGATTCCAAATTATCATCATCAACCTGATGTTCGGTTACCTTTGGTCTGTCGCAAACGAGATTTCTTAACTTTAAAATTTACACCTGAATTCTATGCTCCTCGAGTGGGTAAAGGAATGTCTGAAGGAAAGGAATGTGAGTGTGGCAGAGGCGAGGAGAAAGGTAGTTAATAGATGTGGATGGCGGAGTTTTGTGAGTAGGTATGGTTGTGGGTATGGCCCAAGGGATGAACCCTACATTTACACAATACCACAGTGATTGTCCTTCGCTGTCTTGTGAAACTTTAAGGTGGATTTTTTTATTTACTGCGACGAGCTTTCACTTAAGGGTGTGGAGGGGATAGTAAGGGTGAGCTTTCCTTTCGACTTACGTTATGTTCTTCTAACGACTTTTCTGTTTCCGGTGTATGTTGCCCACCTCTCCTAAAATCTGAGGAAAGGAGGAAGATTATATATATATATATATATTATAATATACTATATATAAATATATATACAATAGATACAATTCGGCGATATATCTACTTATACCTATTTAAGAGAGAAAAATATTTAGAACTATATATTACTACTATATACTATATATATATATATATATATATATTATATATACTATATATATAATATATACATTATATATATATAATATCAATTATATAAAATTTGGGCTCCTATATAGTATATAAAAACCTTCAACCCCCAGGAAGGACTTGCGTCCTGTCAGTCAGACCCATCGAGAAAGGTCCTTGGGAACACGGGCCTAACGACCAATCCACTGGTGCCATGACCTATCGCGGATGCCGGAAAGTTTTCCCATTAGCAGCCAAAGCCGCTGCCAATGTACTCATTAACGTCTTAGGGGACGAAGCCTAGATTTAGTGTGGAGAATGCTACATTCTCTCGCTCAACCCAGTCTCTAATCTGGGCCCCCTCGCTTGCTAGGCGAGTGCTCCCTCTTGACTTCTTTATAGTATATATATATATATATAAATATATATTATATAGTACTATATATATAAGATTTTATATACTAAATTTCTTTATAGGTAGCTACTACTTAGTATATTATATCTCTACTAGTGACTATATATATATATATACCTATTGTATATATTATATATCAAACCTCCTCCTCCACCACAATTCCTATCTTTTTTTTTTTTCTTTTTTTAATTCCCACCCATCATTCCCTTTAAGTACTTTGTACGTACTTTTCCTCTTGAAAGAGGATGTTGCCTTCCCTTTTTTCCCGTCACAGACCCTTGTACCATCCGGTGTCTTTTCCCGCAAAGCTATAGATTCAGAAAGCTGGCAGAAATGAATAAAAGGTACAGAATAAACATCGGTCTTTTCTCGTGCATATGACCGGGCCGCCAATTGTAGGGATTCGAACCTTCTAGTTAACAGCGGAGGATGCTGTCCTGCACCTTGGTGTATAATCGCGGGCTCTAGCGTGAAGTTATTTAGGTTCCGTGTGGTTCACGTGGAGTTCCGAGGCCATATCCACAGGCTACCCTACGGGGTGGGGTACTAGAATTTGTGTGAGTCTGGCCTGTGACCTGTTGTGGGGAGGAGGACTACCCTTCCTTTGAAATATACGCCATTCCAGCCCATTCTGTTATATACTTTTATGTTTCATTTGTTTTATTATATTTGTTTTATTATATTTGTTCATCTACAGAGGTGAAGTCTGTGGTTTAATTTTTTATGAAACTGGCTCTTCAAGAAAAAACGTTGATAAACCAAGACGTGCATTATTACCATCTGTCGAGTTCCCAGCCTAACCCCACCTCGGTTTCTCCTACTAGACCAGCAGGTGATGCCGCTTTTATTCCTTCCACTCACCTGAATGTCCTCTGCATAACCTAAGCGATTCGTCGAAAAGGTGTCCCCGTCATAGCCGTTCTAATTTGTTTACTCCATATGCTGCTCCCCCTCTGGGAATGTTAGCTGACACATCATTCCCGATGTATTATTGGGATCCACCTCCTCCAAAGCTCTTACTGAGCAAAGAACCATTATTCTTATCGATGCACTTGGGAAAGTTTTAGGAGTTGAGGTAACGTTAATGAGAAGTGAGTCCCTTCTCGTTCAAGTTACTACCCGGAATCTAAGTTCCATCTGGTCATCCTTAACGTCTCTCTGAAACATCCCTCTTATTAACACTCCTGATGAAATAAGAAACATCCAAAGGCACTATTTATTCTTTAAACAGAAAAACGAAAATATTGCTGTAATTTCAAGAAATCTCCAAACAAACGTTTATAGATTTTCCCCCTCGTCGGGACTCGCCTGATACCCCAAGTACTCGTTTACTACTGACTTTTAGTACAACTTTTTCACCTTCAAAGGTGAAAATAGGGTTTGCAAGTTACAGTGTTCGTGCATTTATTCCCCGACCCAAACGTTGCTTTAAATGCCAGGGGTTTGGTCATCGAAAATACTGTAGGGGACCTCATGACATAAGCCCAGTCTGCAGAGAAGAATTTCACATTCCCTGTGAAAACACACCACACTGCAAAAACTGTGGAGGATCCCACAGTGCCTCTTCCTTAAAATGCCCGTCTTACCTGTTTGAACAGAGGTTTTGGAGTTATGTACTATGCAAAAATTGAGCAGGAGAGATGCCATACACCAGCTCAAAGACAAATATCCCACAAGGCAAAGCCGCAAAGGCAATCTTATACTACAATCGCAGCAGCCCCCTGCCTCCGTATGTTAATCCACCGACACAACTCAATTCCAGTAGAACTCTTCCCCTATATTCCAGCGAAACTCAAGCAGTTACTGCAACCTACCCGCCTGCATTGTCTATACTCCCGACTTCTCAAATAATCCAAAAGCAACCCTTGATCCAATCTCCCGTTCAAAATGCCATCAACAACCCTATATACTCCGAGCACCAGTTTTCAACTAACCAACAATGAAACTAAGTTGGTTCGTCCACCACAAAGCTTTGAGAGCATTCCCTGCCAAGACACTCTGTCCCACACCCTCCCGATGAGTTCGCCAAACTCCCGTAAGAGGCACGCATTAATATCCCCTAATCTGTCTCGCACCATTACTAAAATTCCTGAAAAGAGGGTCCTAAACACAAAGAAAAGATTAATCACCAAGCTTAAGATTATTCGCTAACATACAAAACATCCGATTTTCTAAATCAAAACAAACTGACCCCAGATGTAAAAAATGCAACTAAGAAGAGACCTCGTCATAAGTTTATTCTTGAGACAAAAGCAACGACTTCAATAGATTGTACCCAAACAATCACAGCTATTGAACAACCCACCAACCAACTCTCTTATAGCTTGCAGGAATATTTCAGCTCTTCCGAATCCTCCTATGACTCTTCTTCCGAATTTACTACCTCAGCTCTCTCTAATTCCTCTTACGCTTCCGAGAGAGATGAATGGAAAACCTTTCAACGCAAACAACGAAAGTCCTCCAATCGTTCTAAATCTGTTGGTGGCATGAAAGGGGACCCAGAGGTTCCCTATCTTAACTCAAATTGTCCTGTCTTCCAAAATCATTCACCTGATAGCTCACTGAAAAAGTTTCTGGAGTTAGACCTTCGTAACCTAACGGATCCCATATTGGATCCCAATATCGCAACTCCAACTTCCTTACAAAAAAGTGACACTTTTCCAGCGTCACCTTCTTACACTGCCTCAATGGAAAACATTTCCATATTCTCCACCCATTTCCGAATCTGCTTGCGTGGCAGATGCTGATATCGCTTCCATTCCTGAATATGAGCATTTTGGTTGCTCTTCCAATGACCAACCAAATTCACTTAATAAAATGGACTTGGTTGAACTCAACTTACTTAGCATTCATGGCGAAGCCTCTCCACCATATACCGCTGAAAACTCCTCCCCCCCCCCCAAAAAAAAAAAAAAAAAAAAAAAAAAAAACTGGTCGTACAACTCAAATGTCTGTTGTACGACTATTCCTTACCACCAGGATTTGTTACTCCTCCTCGTCCAGACCCACGTCTCAAAATTTTCCCCCAATCTGAATCCATTTCCAACATTACCCCTAGCCACATAGAAATAGAGACAATTGTCTCAAAAAGACCATCCTCCTAATATTTATAATAACATAGCATGGCCACCTTCCTTCAATGGAATTCGATGGAATCAATTCTAATTTTGAAGATATTGTTCAACTAATAAACATATGTACACCAAAGTGCATATGTTTGCAGTAACTTAAACTATGCTATCGTGACATCTTCCAACCGTCAGAATATAAATCGCCGTTAACCTCTACAGAAAGAGGTGACAATGATATTGAAGTGCAGCAATGCTCATTCATAAATCTGTCCCCTATTCACGAGTCCATCTTCAAAACAAACTTCATGCAGTGGCAGCACGAATTCATTTGTCCAAAGACTTCACTGTCTGCTCGATCTACTTGGCTCCGTATAGTGAGTTTATTAAGACCTACTTAGCTGATCTTTTTAACCAACTCCCCACTCCGGTTGTTATACTAGGATACTTTAACATTCGCCACCCCTTATGGGGCGACTCTGTCACCTCGTCTAAGTCTAAATTCCTGGATTTTTTGATCTCCTCACCCTTTTCTATGGGATGCCTTAATACAGGACTTCATACATATGGACGTTTAGATTCTTTTTAGATAAACACTTCTTCCTGTACTGATATTTCCTTTTGCTTCCATTCTCTTATGGATCGCTTTACCTGGTTCAGCTTTGATTAATTATTTGAACGACAGTGACCATTATCCAATAGCCTTAAATGAACTTGCACCGAGTCCGATGTTAAAACCCAATTCCAGCTGGCGTTATGACCGAGTGGAGTGGGCTCCTTTTCATCAGATTGCAGCTATTCCATTCTCTCCCTTCAATAAGCGGTTTACAACCATTGATGATGCCTTTAACTTCTTCCAGCAAGTTATCATCACAGCAGCAGAAGCTTGCATCCCACGATATCCCGCAGGTAAGCGTTCTTCAACTCCTTGGTGGTCCCAAGAGTGTGTACAAGCTAACCGGGAGAAGAAAAAACCCTACAAGCAATACAAAAGGACCCACACCACCCCTAGCATGATTATTTTTAAAGCAGCTGCAGCAAGATCTTGTCGAATTAATTGCCAAACATATAAACAATACTTTCAAACTTATACTTCGACTGTCAATTCCACAACTGCCCTTTCTTCAGTATGGAAAATTGGACAGAAAATATCTCGACGCTCCAGCAACTCTTCACCCACAGGCCTCCGTTATGCGCCTGATATAACCGATATGATTTCTGCTCCAGCAGCTGTTGCAGATGCATTAGGTTATAGTTTTGCTATCCATTCGAGATCTTCCCGCTATCCTGAAGCCTTTCAAAAACTGAATATTAACACTGCATTGCCAAACTTTTCAACAGAGAAAGGGGAAGATCATACCTATGACCGTCTCTTTACACATGCAGAGTATCTGCTTAGACTACGGCTTTTGTAATCCCTATTCCCAAACCTGAGAAGGATCCGAAGTTGGCGGACAACCAAAGATCAATTTCGCTTACCTTTCATACTTGCAAATTAATGAAGAAAATGGTTTCAGGCCTCCTTCTTCCTGTTCAGAAGAGTCGCCAGGCTTTTTCAAACTTCCAGTTTGGTTCCGCAAAAATCGTTCGACCGCTGATCACTTGTTAAAACTGGATCATGACATACGGGAAGCCTTCACAACTGGTGGGATTATTCTTGGTGTCTTTTTTTGATCTTGAAAAAGCTTATGATACAACGCGAGAACTGTGGTTTTCCTTAAACTCCACTCGCTCGGTTTCCGAGGACAGCTCCCCCCTCTTTATTAAATTCCTTTTGTCAAACAAATTCATCCTGGTTCAGTGTTCTTCTGTTCTATCACGCCACTTTACTCTGGATGAAGGTGTTACTCAGGGCAGTGTTCTAAGTGTATTATTATTTGTTCTCGGATTCAATAACATCGTTACTTCTATTCCCGCGACAGTCAATTTTTCTCTCTATGTTGATGACCTGGCGCTATACATTGCCGGTGCCAGGCTGCCATTGCTTGAACGGCAATTTCAACTAGCTATTGAAAATATTTCACAATGGGGTAACTCTCATGGCTTCCATTTCTCACTCACCAAAACCTGAGCAGTGCTATTTAGGAAAAAAAGGAGTCGTAGAACCTGCCACCTTCCTCCCGCGAACCTAACCATATATGGTTCACCAGATTCTGTAATTTCGCAATCATATTTCTAGGACTCATTCTAGATGACCACCTAACATATACACTGCACATTAAACTCCTGAAAGCGACTTGTCATCGCGTGCTTGACCTATTACGTCATCTCGCCTCAAAATCTTGAGGTGCTGATCGCAAGTCCCTTTTGCGTCCCAACACAGCTCTAATTCGATCGACGTTGAACTATGGCTGCGTAATATATGGTCAGGCTTCCCCAACCCTTTTACACCTGTTAGATCGCATCAAAAACGGGGCGATTCGTATTTCCACTGTAGTCTTCCGATCGTCCCCCCGGGTGGGCCTTGAAATTGAATTCGATGTGATGTCACTCTCTCTTCAAAGGGAATAGATCCTGTGCACAAGTTATCTTCGCTTTCAAAGCCCAATAGCATCTGCTCTAACACCGATTTCACGAGAGATACCTCAGAATCCTCCTTACCGGTCATTTGCAAACAGTTTATAACATCTTTAACTTCCTCAACATCCCTTTGCAAAAGGTGCTGACGTTCTCTTTTGATGAAGGGTACACACGTTGGCTATTCCCTGCTCCCACCAGTTGTCTGTTCCTGACCTCTCTCTCTCTCTCTCTCTCTCTCTCTCTCTCTCTCTCTCTCTCTCTCTCTCTCTCTCTCTCTCTCTCTCTCTCTCTCTCTCTCTCTCTCTCTCTCCAAATCTAGCCACCCCACTGCCTTGTTAAAGGCATCATGCCTGTCTCATTCTGCAGTTCACGGTGGATTTACTCCAGTATTTACTGATGGCTCTAAAACAGGGGACGGTGTGGGTGCGTCTACTGTCTTTCCTGACCGCAACCTTTCCCATATCCTTCCCCATCATGCTTAAATTTTTACGGTAGAATTGATGGCTACAATGATTGCCCTCTCTCGAATTTTGTTCCCTAACCAAGACCACTCTGATGTCATTTATTCAGATTCGCTAAGAGGCCTCCAGGTGCTTAAAACCCCCTATTCTAAAAACACAATGGTATCCGCTGTACAACAAGTTTTTTCTGCTGCTCCACTCTCGCAAGAAACAAATTACACTATGTTGGACCCCCCTCTCAT
>JABUQX010000562.1:0-17500 GCA_015478945.1 Trachelipus rathkii | reverse complement strand
AATAATAATAATAATAATAATAATAATAATAGTAATAATAATAATAATAATAATATTTTGACCTATTTTCTTCTATAGTGATGCAAAAAAAACGTTTTAAAACCGTTTATTTGCTCTATTTTTAAAATAGTTTTTTCCTATGGGGGCGCTTCGCTTTAAAAATTTTTTTATTATTTTTTACTAAATTTATTTTAGTTTTTATAGCAGATTTACTATGGTTGGGCCAGATCTGTGTTTTGATGTATGATTCGTCATATGATTGGGCCAGATCTGTGTTTTGGTGTATGATTCGTCGTATGGTTGGGCCAGATCTTTGTTTTGGTGTATAATTCGTCAAATGGTTGGGCCAGATCTTTGTTTTGGTGAATGATTCGTCATATGGTTGGGCCAGGTCTTTGTTTTGGTGTATGATTCGTCATTTCTTTTTTTTTCCTGCTGAACCTATTTTAAATTGTATTGCATATATGGAAATGATTGGGTGACTTTTTTTTTATGGTGTTTGCTACATCAAAATTCCGACCAGAATTAAAGTTAGAAAGAAACCTTTTGGGGTGCGGGATTTTTCTTGAAAAAGAAAAAAGAAAAAAAAATGTCGCTCCTATATTTCTCTCTACAGCCACTCTTAATAATAATAATAATAATAATAATAATAATAATAATAAATAATAAATAATAATAATAATAATAAAATAATAATAATAATAATAATAATTAATAATAATAATAATAATAATAAACATAATAATAAAAAATAATAATAATAATAATAATAATAATAATAATAATAATAATAATAATAATAATAATAATAATAATAATAATAATAATAATAATAATAATAATAATAATAATATAGGAATTCAATATCAGCCTTTGATTTTATAAAAGTTTTTGATTTTATTTCAAGTTTTTAAATTAGTTATTTCTGTTCATAGTTTCATTTTCTTAAAAATAATCTTTTGAAAAAAAATATTAATGAAGAAGAGAAGATATATTTATTTACGAATTTCCCGACATGCTTTTCGTCTTCTAAACTTGAGCATCTTAGAGGATTAATCTGTGAAGCCGAATGGAGTTCTTAAATTAATAATATAATAAATATAAATCAAATGACTAACTCTAAAGTCTAACAGATAATACAATTAAATTTAATGTTAATGTCTTTTCTGCGAGTGAAAATTCTTAAAGTTCTTGGTTATTTTCGTCCTGACTGCTCATTGTATTACATTATAAAATTGTAAAGTGTTAGAAATAGTAATAATTAGTTGATTGACCATGTGCCGTTTTGAAAATGTTCAAAGATTTTGCTGCGGCAATGTAGCGATGTTGATATGCCCTGTCGACAATCTATTCTTCGTGTAGTGTAACCAATTCATGTCGACGTACAGTCTGACTCAGGGCAGTTAAAATTGGTACACAACGTGATGTTTGTCGGTCAAAGCATCTCTTGTGCTAAAGGAAAAGATGACAGTTGTTTGGATTTATGGTATAGTCTGACTTTAATTTTTGAGGTGTCTTTAGTTTGAGGTGAGAGTTCAAAATTATTACGCAAGGCACTTCTTTCTTCTTTATTGAAGTCTATAGTATTAGAAGTTTTGAAGAAGAAAATTTATCGAATTTTTCCTGAATTATTTTACTTTCTTTATTGAAATTTATTTAGCTTAAGTCAAATGATATTTATTAATAAAATTTTCAAACTGAATAATAAATTAGATTCACAGATTAATTAAAATTTTTAACAAAATTATTTAATAAAGAAAGTAAAAAATAATCAGAAAATTCGATAAATTTCTTCTTCTTCAAAACTTCTAATGACTATCAACTATCAATAAAGAATGAGAGAGTTGCACTCGCTTAAATTCAGGAATGACTTTGAAACTGGCGTGCCAACCTCTATAATAAACTGACCACGTGCAAGAATATTAATGACTTACAGACTCTGCTTCTGTGATGGTTAAGAGATACCATAAGATC
This sequence comes from Trachelipus rathkii, assembly GCA_015478945.1. NCBI lineage: Eukaryota > Metazoa > Arthropoda > Malacostraca > Isopoda > Trachelipodidae > Trachelipus > Trachelipus rathkii. Next base: position 15,526 of record JABUQX010000562.1, on the reverse strand, counting down.
TGTCCATAAAATAAACAGATACTGATGTCTGCATTTTTTTCAGCCCTTTACCTTATCTAGACTTCTCTTTCCTCTTCAGTACAGTATACAATTCACAACACTCTATTGCGTTTGCAGCTCTCAAAAATATTTATATATATGAGACATGTGAACCCTCGTAACGTCCATATGGATACTCACGCTAATAGACCATTGAATCTACTTGATATAGGATTACACCGCAGACTCCGAATCCAGATACTCGGACTCTTGATCGCTGACCACCATGTTTCACATAAATTAACCAAACATTCGCCCTACCCGACTCCTCGCGACTTCCGACTCGATCCGACTCCGCTTCCGACCGATCTCGACTCCACAACCTACTAAGACCAGCATAAAAATACACAGTTTAGCGATCGGGTGGGAGGGTTTTATAATATATTGCAATCTCTTATCTTAAAATAATAAACGCGCACCCATATTAGTCAATTCAACTATTAAGCTAATTAATATTTTCTTAATAAATATACCACTTAATTACAAATATTCTATACTGAGTATCATGATGATTATAAGTCTCAAGAAACTTTAAAAATCGGCGGGAGGGCTACTTTCTACAAATAGTTTACAAAACACGCAGGACCAGAGATTTATACAATAAATAATTAATCAATAATATTCTGTTAGCACTGTATATAAATATATATTCATATTAATTGATTTAAATTATTAATTAATATAAATTTAAGACTCATTCGCTCAAACTAAGATAATAAATCCTACTGAGATGTTCATAGTTTTTATAGAGGGATCGAAACGCGTTAGGGAAAATGTGTATAATTAATAATATATATATTAATCTATCTTGCTTTTCTCATGTAAATTTGTGTTCAAATAGATTTAAATTTAAGAAAAATTAAATAAAAACTATGTACAGAATATAACTATTTTAGATAACATTGAAAAACATAATCGAATTAAATCATTTCTATTATTTAAATAATATAATAATAATAACATAATTTAATAATATAATAATAATAATAATATAAATAATAATAATAATAAATAATATATAATAAATATAATTATATTAATAAATAAATAATCATAATAATAAATAACTTTAATAACATATAAATTAATAATTAATTAATTAATATTAGTTACTTCTAATTTTATAATTTTATCAAATACCCTGACAGGCTGAAAATTATTAAAAGTTTGTAAAGTATATGTATATCTGCGTTTAGCTAATTAATATCGTAACGAACTCTCTCTCCGCAATAACCTCGTTATTATGAAAAATAAACTCTCAATCACGTTTGATTAATTATAATTCATGGTTCGTATTTTGATAGTGTCATGGCCCGTTATATTGAATATATGAATAGTTTTTATCTTTCCCTCGGTGAGAGCCTAAATCTGTATTAAGACAACGGACCACTCTTAGAACCATCAAACGGGATTTACTCTCGAATGAATAAGTCTAGTCGATGATGCAAGTTTTCTGCGACTGTGTAATGATAACTTATGGAAGAATTGCTACAAGGCTCGGATAGTAAACTTGGTTATTAAAAAGGGAGAGTAGATGTGATAGTATGTGTTATTGGCTTAGATAAAAAGGTGATCTCACACACACGCTCTAAGATATGCCTTAAACTAGTACATGCATGGAGTGAGGCTCCAACTAACTCGGATACTAATAATTACTCTTGGTTAGATATGTAGTGCATCAGCGGCTAAAGTCATAATCGAATAAGTAATGAGTCGCTACACCAAGTATACAAAATATAATCGAAGCTGGACTCCATATTGTAGAAAATGACTCATAAGCAGTGGCTGCTCGTGTAATACTTGGCATAGGAGGTGGACCTTCAAATATATATTTTATTATATATATATATATATATATATTATTATATGAATAATCTATTAATAAAATATATATTATATATATATATATTAACTATATATTAATATATTTATATGTAAATATATTATATAATTAATATATTATATATAATTAACTGTGTATCTCACGGTTAGAGACCATATAGAGTTACTCAGTCACGGGTAGACTAGGCACTCGAGTATAATATATATATATATTATTATATATATATATATGGATATTATTATATAGATTTCTACTCATATACTGATACCGTAGTTATAGTACTCAGTGTATATAGAAATATATGCTTCCACTAAGTATAAAAAATTAGGCAAGATAAATGCTGTGAACTGGCGATGTGTTAACGGAATTGCTCTCAATGTTGCCAAAGTGTATATGAGTATGCCTAATAAATTAATTACATAATATTATTTTTACTATTTATTAATTAATCTCAGATTTGATATGCATTCGATTAATAACAAACATTCTGACATATTTAAAATAATAGACATTTATAAACTTATTTAGATGGTAAATATTAATATATAATAAAATCATCTACCAGTCACTATTAAAATTAATATTCAATATCTGATAGGATTATCCTCCAACGGACTATTTACTAAATTATTTATATTTTATTTGTGATTGATAGTAAATTCATATTTTAAATAAACAGACATTATTTTTTTTTTATTTTTTTTTTGTTTTATAGGCTAGAATTCGAATGTGAATTGTATACATTCTTGAACACATTCGTGTAAATGCAAAGCCTAAAAATTAATAACATGTAACTCTCTCATAAATGTCTCATATAAATTTAGACACAAATTAAGAATGAAACTTATCATTTTATAACATTATGAAATAAATGCATCATTTGGTCTCTCTCTCTCTCTCTCTTCTCTCTCTCTCACTCTTTCTCTCTCTCTCTCTCTATCTATCAATCGATAGGTAAGATGAAACGTTGTATATTTATATTATAAATAATAGTATAATATATACTATATATTAATAATATATTATATTATATATATATTAATATATATATATATAAATATATTAACTTTAATGTATTAATATTATATATGGTATATAGTTGTTACTATATATCAAGTATAATATATTATTAATATATAAAATTAATATAATATATATATATATATATATATATTATATATATATAATAGTATATAAATAATATAATATATATATATATTATATACTCACTTATATATTATTATATTATATTATATATAATATAATTATAATAATATATTAATATATATAATAATATATATATAATATAATCATATGTTGAAGTAATTAATATTTTATATGCAATATTATTTAATTATTATTTTTTTCTCGAAAAATACGATAACTACAAAAAAAATTTAAACATCCAGAATATTAGAATACCTAATAAACGTAATAAAATGCGTAAAATTAAAAACTGGACTTTTAAGTGTCTCTGTAGTAACTCTATAATCTATATATACATGTAAAAGTTAAAGTGAGACACTTATATATTATGAGAAACAATATGATTCGAGAAATAACAAGGCTGAATAATCATTTAAACTCAACTTTATTAAATTTATAATGGGATCGAGTTATTTCAACCGTAAAATGTAATAAATTAACTATGAAATGCTCAAAACTATAACTTTTGTAAGGTACTAAACAATGATATAAAATTCATTATAAACATTATGCTTTTGATAATTCTTTTAATTTTCTTGTATTCTTTTTATGTAGCATAATATGTTTCTTATTTTATGATACAAATCTTGACATCAATATAATATTTTAAATTACAAATTATTATTATGGTTAGGGCCTCTGCTCATATAAAGTAGAGCCCATAAATTATTTTATTTAACTTGAAATATATATATATTAGAAATATAATATATAATAATATATATTAAATATCGTATCAACAAAATTTCTAATTTGGAGTTGGAAAAAGGATTCCTTTGTTACTTTTCTTAATTGATTACTACTTCTGTATGTTAAATAAATAATTTTGAATTTTAAAATAGATATAAAATACTCTGTACTGACATATCTATCGTATTTTGTTTGAAATCAAAAAATTTCTAATATGATTTTTCTAATTCAACATCCTATACCTAGTGCTATTTATATTAATATATTCTTGGAAGGCTAGGTCTGCCTAGAGAGACACATTTATTACGTACACCAACTAGAACTCTGAGCAACTGCTCCACTCGCTCACTAAAATAATATCGCACAAAGTTAGGTAGAAGTCAATACATCACGCGGTATAATATCATTACAGATACAAGTAGGCAGATAGACGCAAACATACTCCTATTATGACGTTTTATAATATCACAGGTAAGGTTAGTCAAGTAAAAATATTTGTCCGACATCCCTAAAGAAGAGTAAGACAACAAGAGGATAATTTTTCAGCTTCACCTTCCAATTATCAAATAAATTTTCCTTTATAACGGTAGCTTATACTGTGAATCAAGTGAATAGATCTAATCTACTAACGGATATATTTTACTAGTTATAGTTATACGAAGGTTGAAATATTATAATTATACCTTAATATAATTATGTTCAATAACACGAAGTAGGGGGAGTTGATACTGGAATATAAAGGTCTAACTAAGTCGGGTCTATTAGTTAATCTCTAACGCTACTTAGTATAAGCCAAGTAGATCATAATTTATATTAGCACATATTATAAGTGTATATCGGTGAAACAGTATATGGAATATAGGTCGCACAACCCTCGCTTGCAATGCGCAAACGTCGCTACCATGAGAGTCCAGATCGAAATTGGAGACTCGCAGAATGTCTAACTCCATAGTGCGTGCATACTTCCTCCATTACTCCTAACTTCTCTCAGTTATGCGATACAGGGAGACTCCGGGCGGTCTCCTTCACTCTCCTTCTCAAATATCAGTTAGTCTCTCCCACTGAGCAGTTCTCTCACTCAATGCTCATTTGTTAGAGTCTGTCTGCATCCTCCTGTTTCCTGTCATCAGTTGCGGGACTATGTCATAGATCCCGCCATCTATCCTCTTGGTATCAGACACTCTCTATCGCCTCTCGACATACCGCTTTCTAACGGAGTTCCCCAGATCTACCCTTAATATTGTGGCTGACAATCCTTATAATCTTTATTTTAGTTATAAGCGGCAAGTTTCACTCTCAACACTCTCCACATTCGTAAGACTTCTAACTGTATCTTTGTTGTTGTCTATGTCGGATTATGAATGAGTAGTTGACATCACTAACAAGATGGGTGTCATATTTATGAATTCACACATGGTCGTAAAATATACTCAGGCTGATATTGACGATGGCATATTTGTACAGGACTAGTGACAGGACGAGAATACTGTTTTGGATTAGATGTATATTATTTGGTGGTCGAGGTCGGCGTGGGTGGAAGGTGACTTGCGGTAGGCGACGGCGTGAGCTCCTAATAAATCCAGCAAACATGTCGCGATACTGGCACATAAGGTTAGTATACTATATACATAGATCGATCAAAATGTGCATTCTACTTCTCAGAGCCTGTATTTGTGATACGGATCTATTCCTCGTTTCCGGTGAATGTGGTCGCCTATTGTTTCTGGCCTGGACGACTGTTTCGCCTAATATAGAATATGTACTCACGAGATGATATAAACTCGACTTGTTCTGACCCAAGTCCTACTATTCATCAATCTTTGATTTATGTCTATACTTGGACGCAGATGCGTGTGCGAAGTTAACCTGTGCTCTAAGATGGCAACCAGGCAGGCCTCCCTATGATCATAAAATTACTTAGAGATGCGGTAGTCCGACTTGATCCGAGAATCCTCAAACCTGAGTGACCGAAAATTTAGATTCTATCGTACTCCATCTTCTGACTACTCCAACTCTTAAGTGGATGGAATAAGACTATCGCGGATTCTCAAATTCACTTCCTATATCACTCCTCTCTATATATAAGTAGCTAAGTGATACTACGTTTATATATATATTATATATATATAATTATATATATATATATATATACTAATTATATATAATATATATATATTATAATATATATATATATATATAATTATATGTATTATATATATATATATATGGAAGGAAATATAAATATTCCGTTGAAAATCATAACGCACGCTGTGTCCCCGCAGAAGAAAACTGTTTTATAACGTTCTCCGCAAGGCTGAGTCTCTTTTTTGCCAGGAAACGACCAATGGTAACAATAATGCTCACACTCAACTTACATGCTTTTCATATCCTCCTTTTTATTTCATTCATTGCCAAACCATAACTAGGAACGTAACGTCCATCCACATATTCTGACTGTGTCAGTTGGCCAAAATTCATAGTACACTCCTCAGTATACTTTTATACGTCTAACAAACTTCACTTTTCTCTGCTTTACGATCACGAGACGCAGACCTATATAGTATCGATTCACACAGCAATTTGCACCTTGTTAGCTCCATATTAATGACACACACACTCTTTGTCTCCAAAACATATAACTCGGAATCATACTTTCATCTCTTCTAACTTTCTATTTATTTTTTGTCCACTATCAATTTCATATAATTATTGCATGTAACGAAACAAGAAGTGTATTTAGTGTGAGTGGATTGTCAATATATCTAAATGTATCTTCCCTGTATATTGGACCTCACTGTATATCTTCACTTCTCTCACTTATACTTATCTATTATTACTTAATATTTTTATCTTATCATTATTATTATAATTGTTTTACATCTACAATTAATTATTTATCTCATTAATTATTCCTAAATTATGAGTTCAAACTTATACTTATGATATCACTCTTATCTAATTATAATTATATATTATATCTCATCTATTTGCATTATTAATTCTCTTCTTCTAATTACACTCTCTATAGAAACGCTTATGTTTACATGCAAGGCATGCACTGCATGTCTATACCTATTTTTTAATACTATATGCATGCTTCGGAACTCATGTTCTGTCTTAGATTTTCCTCTTAGCGTTAAGTCTCTGGCAGCTCCTTTATCATTTTTGTACAAAACTGATAACTTACATTCAAGAGAAGTAAGTGCTAACAAAGAGAATATACTCCTGTACAGGGTTCTTTCTCTATAATCCGTGTGCTTTCTCACCAGTTATTCGAGCCTCTATACTATCCATTCTCAGCCTTTTCTTACTATAAGTTATTCTACTCATAATGTTTCTCTCAGCTATACGTATTAGGTATATACTTATACCAGCAAGGAAATAAATATTCCCCTGTAGTTATTTTTTACAATTTCCTATATACTGTATACTACCTTTCACGTAGCTAAGTTCAATACTATATTTGGAACTATATAGTAACTTTGCTAACCTCATTCATGGTGTAGTCGCTCTTACTATTCCAACACCCAATTGAACAATTATTACACAATTTTCTCATTATCACTATTAAAACTCTCATCTCTATCATTTTTAATTATTATTCTATATAATGTAAGGTTTTTTAATTACAATCTTTCCCCGGTATGCCTTACCGTATTACTTCATATCGCTTTCTCTCACAAAGTGATCATACTCTCCAAAAATCCTATTACCAAGTTTAATTCTCCTCATCCCTTATTATACCTCTATCTCCTACCTCATTTTTCATACCTTCTCAACTTCTACTCGTGTCTAGTACTATATTTCCTCTCTTACCTTCTCACTCTCAACCTGTACATTGCACAATTATTTAAACCAGTATCTCTGAATAAGTATTAATTCTCACGTTCAATAATACTCCCTGTTATTATGTCGTGAGGTATGTATATCTCACACAAAACTCTCCTTGCTTTATATCCTTAGAATTTGCCATTATTATCGCCTCTTAATCTCATCTATATAAGTTTTGCCAAAGCTACTAAAAATAAATCTTATTCACTATTCATAAGCTCTCAACTAATTTTTCTATCTATTTCTTCTGCACTCTTCACTTCATTTGACTTATTATATATATATCTTTATCACTCTCTTTCCTTCATCTTCATAGCCTCATTTTCTACCTCCAACACTGAGCCATCGTCTCGTGTGAGATATTATTACTGTTTTTTAACCATAGGCTCATCTCACTAATATACCTCGTTTCCTTCACTATATTAGCTACTCCTCTTCTAGTATTCTCAATAATCCATCATCTAATGTGTTTTATTTCTGCCTATTCTAATAATCCATCATTTTTCAAATCATATGTGACTCATTTGAGCTTACCTTATCTTAACTGTATATCTTTAGTGATAATCACTACTCCCGTCACTTCATTCTATCCTTTAGAGTGTTCTAAGGTTCTCCTTCTACTATTTAGATCAATATTACCTATATTATATACATTCTCATGTACGCTCCTCATTCAGGATCATCTACTTTAATACATTTCCTTTCTCATTTTATTCACTCACTGCAGGTCATGTTCATTTAATGTCTTCTTCTGTTAAATTTTTCTATAGACATCATTAATTACTCACAAATCTAATTTTATGTATACTCTCAAAGGTATCACTTTTATCTACTATTTCTACTTTTAAGTATTAAAGTATACTATATATATATATTAACTATATATATACGTATATATACGCTATAGTCATCACATTTAGCACCTATATTAATTAATAGTTCTATATATAATTATCTGAATTCATAAATTGTTAGTGATATTGTTCCATTAAATCTTGTCCGAATCAAGTGCGTCCTACTGTTGTATAAATGCCACTAATTTCGTGAGCCTCAATTATTACCTTTAAAAAGCATTAAATTAACTTATATCAACATCTCTTCACTTCTAATAATTACCCTTTTCTACCTCTTACTCACCATATTCTATGTCCCACCATTCTCTCCTACTTAAGTGTCTCTTTCCTCTACCACTTTATGTGACATTTATGTATAATCTATCATCTATCATACTTAACCAAAAATCAATCCTCTCTTTCATTTCCTATCCGTTCGTCTATCTTTCTACTATTACTAATACATTTATCATTACTGTACCTATTTTACTTCACTATCTGGTGTTACTTATGTTGCGGTGTGATTATTATTTAATCATGTGAGTCTCACGAATATATCGGTATTTATTCTCACTCATTGATATTTATAAAGCGCAATATTTAATTAATAGTGCATCTATAGTTAATGACTATTTATTCTAATAGTAATGAAATTGTAGTAACATTACTTTCCTCACTCACCTATTAGCTAATCATATCTGATCGGAACCACCTTCCCTGCTCACTTATATTCCCTCTATACTTAATTATCCTCTTTATATAATTTATATATGGCTACAGTACCGTCATACCTCCATCTTACCAAAGATTATGACTTTACACCTTTCTCTTATTCCCATACTCTTCTCGCTAGAAAATTTGCAAAAAATTCTCTTTCTGACACATTTACCATTCTAATTCAGTCCTAATCCTTATATCGTGAATCCAATATATCCACACCTTCTATGACTTTATTTACTGCACACCTCACACGTCCTGAGGTTATCCGGCTGCATTAGTCCGGATTTATTAATTGTGTCTTTTTCTCTTTGTCGATATATATAATTATTATGGTATTGACCAACTTTAAACGTGCGTCCCGTTCTATATAGGGTACGTCCATAAAATACTGAAGACAGATCTATCAGAAGTCTGTTAAGCCTTAGAGGCTGATTACTCAGTTTTTTACCTCTTCGTAATAGACGAAGGTTTGCGCTTCAACTACTTCGAACATTGGTGTAGGATTTTAATTGACTCTCTGTTTTAGTTCTAAGAGAACCTTAGTGGTAATGCGAGTTCCTTCCGCAAAACATAATTCTGATGAATATATGACACATTAATACTGAGCGATGCCCGAAAAAGTGAATTTGCACGAACCTTTCGATTGAGATCGGTTCTAGTGAATATATTTGTATTCTCTAACATATTCTCGTATTATAATTATATATTTTTTTTAATTAATAATATTTTTTAATATATATATTATTAATAATCAATATTATTAATATATATATAATAATCTAATATTATATAATTATATATATTATAATTAATATATACTTACATACTTATTACAATTAATAAGTAGGTCATAGTATATATTAATATAATTATTATACTAATATATAATTATATATCTAATTTATATATATCTATATATATATATATATATATAATGCAATATAAGTTCTCTTGGTCACTTGCCCATGGTGAAGTCAATAGAAAATAAATAATATTAAAGTAATTATTTTTTTTAACAGTGTTGACACCACCGTGTAAATCTCATATATAATATCAGCTTATAATTTATATACACGCGATTTCGGTTAGTGTTACATGTCTATGTTTTAAAACGATAGTAAGTAATTTTTACATATTAAATAATAACTCTCTAAAGTTCAAATATATGATATTTTAATAATAACAAGCTGGAATATAAATATCCGATTATTAAAGCGTTAAGTAAATGTTTTATATATGTTTGAAAACATACATTATATATTATTTAAGTGATGAGACGATTTATTAAGTGAAGGTAGTGAGGGGTAATTATTAAGCTTTATAGATATGAGAACAGAGAAGGAAAATGCGCTGAAGGAGAAGAATAATCACCTTCAGTATTTAATAATGATTATAGATGTATCCGCTGCATATCATAGCTAATTGTTATCGAATCTAATTAATCGAACAACACTAGTTATATATATAATTCTATATAATATTTATATATGTTATATACTATATATTATATATATATATATTATATATATATTATTATTAACTATTTCATAATTGACTTTTAGTAAATTATAGTATATACATATATAATTACTATTACGAGTTAGGGAGTCAGTCGAAACACGATGCAGAGCTTTTTCATCTTCTACACCAGGACGTTTCGTGCTTCCAAAGGGCTTGTCTTACTTGCCTAATAACGTTATACCTATTTAGTCTCATGTGAAAATCACAATGATAGCATCCTCTCATAATGGTATTATAGCTACTTGAAACAGGATCTATAAAATAACCTGTTGTCACTTCCAATCAAAAGATTTCTTCAGGTATTACAACCTCATTAACAAGAGTGATGGACTGAGTTCTTCGATTATCCTACTGTTTTCTCATAAAAGTATGTAAGATACGCGAATTTCTTATTTTTTTCAACAGTTATAAAATTAACTCTTTTCTTAGTGTTTGTTCTTAGCAGATGCTTAACAGACACTAAGAAATATGATTGCTATACGACAAAGAATCATTCGTTCATTTGTATATTCATTTTCTAATCTACCTCCAAGCCCTGTACGGTAAGTATTCAAAAAGGTCTGTCCAATATTATATATAAATTAAATATATATATAATAACTATATACAGTATCTACTTTATATATTATAGTGACAGTATAGTACTTATTATATATATATATATACTATATATATTATATACATATATATAAATATTATATATTATGATATTTATATATACTCATATATATATTAAATATCTATATATAAATTTAAATTCAATTGTAGAAACTTTTGATGTGAAAATTTTAATAAAATTCGATGTTTTACGTATTTCCTTTACTACGACGAGTGAAGATCGTAACTTTCGTACTTTAAAGTATTCAGAAGTGAAGGAATTTATATGAATATTTATAACGTAGTTTTACCTTACATGTATAAAAGTTTGACACGAAAATGAATATACATTACTAACTTGTATAACGACTATAACTATATATATAATATATATATAATATAATTATTATAATATATATATATATATAAATATATATAATATATAATACTATATATAGTGATAGTATATTTATTATATATTATATATATAGTGTATTTTATTATAATATATATTATATATTATATTTATATATATTATATATTGAACCATGTTTAATTGTTACGACTTACGCGTCAGTTTCTTTCTATTTTTGTTTTGCTTTTTTTTTTTGATATATCTAGCTCTCTAATTATGACTACTAGTCAACTTATCTAAAGTGTACTCTTACGGACCTCGATATTAAGAAGAATACTTTTCTATAGGTATCCAGTTTACGGTTGTGTACAGATCTCGATCTGTTTAGATTTTTTTATATTCCTCTTTCTAATTATAAAGTTATATCCAAGGGTGTAACCGTCAAATGCAGGACCCATGAAAGTCGGGAGCTCTCGGCCTTTACGGGAGACGTAGCGAGCACCGTTTAGGACCCTAATTGCCCACCTCTCTTTCCCCCGTGAGGTTCTCGATAACCCGTCCTTTGTTATTTGTGGTGTCACGGGTGCTTCGGTTCGCCCTCTGCTACGGTTATGGAAACGTTTCCTCTCCTCTCTCTGTGGTCCCCCCGTCGAGGCCTCGAGCCCCCTTAATTTTTTCTTTATTTTTTTATATTTTTTATTTTTGTTTTATTTAACTTTTCTACATTTTGGTCAATAAGTTTAATACGGCTAGATTTCATATATGCCCAGATTGGTTTATGTCCATCACCCCATGGAATTCCAATTTTTTAGTCTCCAATTAATACCTACATTATGATTAAATATAAAAATAAAATAAAAATAAAAAAAAAATCTCAATAATGACAGGAGGTCTTTAACATTCCAAACAGGGCCTATTATGAGAACCTTTATTATTCTAATTATATTCTTTGTTAATAATGCTAATACTCTTACTATTAATATCATTATATTTACTAATATTCCTACGATAAATTAAGTATACACATTACTTATTTAGCAGTTATATAGGTTACTTCTATTATATTTATAATATACTGCTAAATATGTACTGTGTATATACCCTTTATATACTATATATACATATATAACCTTTAATCTTTCTCGCATTTCAAAATGGTGATTCTCATCTCTCTACTCTCTCTCCTCTTCTCTCTCTTCTCTCTCTCTCTTTCTCTCTCTCTTCGCTCTGCTCCATTCTTCATACTCTCACCTAGTCCCTCCTCTCCTCTCTCTCTCTCTTCTCAGTCTCCTCGTCTTCTCTCTATTTCTCCTCTTCTACTCACTCTCTCTCTCTCTCTCTCTTCTCTCTCTCTCTCTCCTCTCTCTTCTCTCTCTCTCTCTCTTACCAGCTCAATCGAGATTGTTGCAGTCTAGACCTATATTGCATAATACCTTTACTTTTTAAAGCCAATACTTGTGTCCAAAACTTCCCCGTCGCATACTTCCCCGCTCCTTAGATGGTGTCAGAGTTAATGTGTGATTCAACTTATCCACACAAGTCTCATTCTATTTCCACAGTTCAGATTTAGTCTACCACCGATCCATTGTTTTATTTTGCATGAACTTTAATTGCAAAGTCTAGAAAAACATTTTCCTTCTATTATATCTACTTCACTTTGGCATATATTCAGCACATACCCACAAGGCACACCACGCATACACAAGCCCCACACACACTAACAGAATATATTATATATACTTTAATATACCATATAGATAATATCTATAGGTATATAGTTAATGGGATATCATATAATAATATTTAAAGATATAAATATTATATATATTATAATACTTAGTACTATGCCTAAATATTTAGTTTATATAGTGCATTATAAATCATTAAGCTTGTTTCGCACAGCATGAGATTGCGAAATGATAATCTCTATAAGACTTGGCCAAAAATTGATGCAAAATATTTTTAACCACATTATCTGACAAAAATTAATAGGAAGTGTGCCGCACATGTTTTACACTAGAGTAGTACTTAGTGTGAGTATAAATTCGTAGTCTTTTTCCCAATATCTCCTCCAGTAACACGATTAGATTTGTATAAATGTATGTAATGTACTCCATGATATTTATACGAGCACCAAGATATATTTCTCTTCGGCGTATGCTGTGAGATATAATTTGTAGATAAACTATTAGTTGGTTACTCTTCTCTCTGGTTGTAATATTAATTATATTATAGACTATTTACCTTAATACTCATATATATTATATATTATATTAATTATATATTATAATATATTAGTAATATATTAATGCATGTAACTAATAAAATATAATATAAGTCACATGTAGAATCAAATTATAATATATCTTTTATTTCGATATACTATTATAAAATATGTTTTATCCCAATTTATAACTATATATACACAGATTACGTATATATTTATAATATATAATATTTTATATTATATAATAAACATAGACTTTGTCATTGACAACTCAAATAAATTTTAGCATACTCTCTCACTTTTAATGATGTTATAAATTATTCTTGTATTATATGATAATATAATTATATAATTATCTTACTTAATTATATTATATTATATAAGAGAATATTATTTTCACTCTCGACTTATAACAGTATCACAATGACACATCTGGCCACGTTACGAGGAATGACATACAGCGAGTACCACTGCTCCTAAATGCCCCTCTAGAAGAACATCTTGGAACCCGTTTGCCAAGTTCTCCAGATTGATATACAACCAATCTGACTGAAACTCCCCGTTACTTTGATTCTAGTATAATCTATGGAAAAGAACCAGGAGAACTGCATGCATCATATATCATATTTATATAAGTAATATATCATATATACTTAACTATAATTATCATTACTCGATAAACTTATACTAATTAATAATACCCCTATATTATTTAGTAATCAAGGAAAAAATATTATTATGTTGTAATTAATTCACTATATTTTACATTAGCTATTATATTATATTTACTCAATATTATATATAGTGATATAAAAAAAAAAATTATACTTTAGAGGTATATATATATATAATATATAATATATGTATGTAATACATATAATATATAATATTACTATATACTATATATACGCATATATATCATAATAACGTTATTAATAATACTATATATATATAACCCTATATATACATACTTATACTATACTATATAGAATTATATATAGCCGCTATATATATATACCGTATATATATATATTGTTAGCTATTAACCATGAATATGCATATTTACAACGATTGGCTGATGATGAAGGATATAATAGAAACAGTTGATTAGTAACAACAGTCGATTATTCTAAGGCTAAGGGTACTTCGTATCCCTTCAAGAGAGGCGATAGCTTCCACTCTAGAGTCCTCCAGAGATCACTCTTATGGAAATGGACACTCATCTTACATATGAATGTGATTATAGACTTAATTTCAAACTCCAACGAATATTATTTGGATTTCGGAACAAGTTGAAGGTCTGATGATTCGATTCCGAATGTTGAGAACATGCATCAATAATTCATATATCCTAATTCCTT
Source organism: Trachelipus rathkii (assembly GCA_015478945.1). Lineage (NCBI taxonomy): Eukaryota > Metazoa > Arthropoda > Malacostraca > Isopoda > Trachelipodidae > Trachelipus > Trachelipus rathkii. The sequence goes on along the minus strand of JABUQX010000562.1, from coordinate 303 downwards.
CATAAGCCGATTCCGGACTAAGGATCATTTCTTGAACGCCCATGATTTAAATAAGTGCCGCTCTTTTCCTCGCCACATTGCTGGCTTACATCTCAATTATTATTATTATATGATGTATACTTACTGTTTGATTATTATTATTATATTATATTATTATTATTATTATTGATGTGCTGATTTAATGATTTTAATAGTGTGATTATTATTGGTCTTATTATTATTATTATTATGTGTATTTATATAATTATTTATTATTATTATACTCGAAATTTTAGATATACTCTATTCCTAAACTCACGTAAT
>JABUQX010000561.1:25000-32500 GCA_015478945.1 Trachelipus rathkii | reverse complement strand
TATATATATATATATATATATATATATATATATATATATATATAATATATATAATTAATATATATACTATATATATATATATATATAGAGAGAGAAGAGAGAGAGAGAGGTATTATATATATATATATATATATATATATAATAATATATAATATAATATATATAGATATTATATATATATATATATATATATATATATATATATTATAATAGATATATATAATATATATATATATATATTACCTTGTTTGAACCATGAGTATTTCGACATTGACCTTGCCGGATACCCTATTCCTATCCTGCACCTAGCCTAAACCTGCACCTAACCTGACCTTACCTAACCCCTAACCTAACCAACCCTAACCTAACCTAACCTAACCTAACCAACCTAACCTAGCGTACACCTACACCTAGCCTACACCTATCCTACTCCTGCACCTAGCCTCCACCCCGCCTTGAGCTCATCCAGGTAACTGATGCCTAGCCTTTGGTAGGTATCTGTGCTAACATAGGTCATGTAGGAACCTGACCTGTATGGATCTATCCTTAACTTATTTCCAACCGTGCACACACACACACACAACACACACACACACACACACACACACACACCACACACACACACACAACACCACAACACACACACACACACGCACACAACAAATAAAAACCACACACACTTATACTTATACACATACACACTTATACTATATACACACACACACACCACCACACACGCACACACACATTCACTATGACACTTATACACACATCACTATGACACTTATACACACAGTCACTATGACCCTTACATTTACCCATAGACACTACATTACACTTATACACAAGCGGTCACAAAACACACACATACACACACCCGCTTACACTTATACACACATTACTATGACACTTACACCCACCATAGACACTTACACTTACATTACACTTATACACAAGTTATAAACACACGACCAACCCTTGGTCTTCCATGGGTCAATTTTAGCCAACCTTTTAGGCACTTAAACATTTTATTAAACATATACTTTACAGACCTTTAAAGCAGTAAAAATCAGTAAATCAATAGAGGTGTTAACTAACACCTAGGGGGATTAGTATGCTTTTGTTTTACTGCTTTACTGCTTTAACTCATGTTTTACTGCTTTAACTCATGTTTTACTGCTTTAACTCATATGTTTTACTGCTTTAACTCACATATTCATTAACATTACATACCTTAAAGCAAAATCAGTAAATCAATAGAGGTGTGACCTAACACCAAGGAGGGGGGATTAGTATGCTTTGTTTTACTGCTTTACTGCTTTAACTCTGTTTTACTGCTTTAACTTTCTGCTTTACGCTTAACTTTCTGCTTTACTGCTTTAACTTTCGGCTACTGTTTAACTTTCTGCTTTACTGCTTTACTCATATGTTTTACTGCTTTAACTCACATATTCATTAACATTACATACCTTAAAGCAGTAAATCAGTAAATCAATAGAGGTGTGACCTAACACCAAGGGGGGGGATTAGTATGCTTTTGTTTTACTGCTTTACTGCTTTAACTGTCATGTTTAACTGCTTAACTTTCTGCTTAACTCTTAACTTCTGCTTTATGCTTCTAACTTCTCTTTACTGTTTAAACTTTCTGCTTTCTGCTTTAACTCATATATTTTATTAACATTATGTTTTTTATTTTGTTTTAATACTTTTTATTTATTTTTATTATTTTTATTTATTTTTATTATTATTTTTATTATTTTTATTATTTTATTTTTATTATACTTTAGTGTTATTTACTTCATGCCTATTGTTATTATTATTTAGAACACACACACACACACACACACACACACACACACACACACACACACACACAAACACACACACACACTTACACATATACACACATTCACTAATGACACTTATACACACATTCACTATGACACTTACATTTTACCCATGACACTTACATTTACACTTATACACATGCGGTCACAACCACATTCACTATATACTTATACACACATTCCACTATCGACACTTACATTTGGCCATTAGACACTTACATTTAACTCTTACACTCACACACAGATTACTTACACTCACACAGATTACTTACAACTCACACAGATTTTACTCTACACTCCACACAACAGATTTACTACCACAGATTACTACACTTTGCACACAGATTTACACACACACAAACACACACACAAACACAACATACACACCCACGCACACTCACTTTACACATATAACGTATAATTAATTATTGAAACATTTTATGTTTTAATTAAAACACGTACATTTATATTACTATCAAATATAACTAAAATTATTCCAAAGTTTCTTAAAACTTATAATAAATCAACATTATTCTTTGAGCAAAGAATTTATTATTAACTGTTAATACTTTTTGTTATAAATTTTATAACTATCAAGTTTAAATAACTTTTACTAAAAATGTTATAAATTTTATAAAACATATATTTTACAGACCTTAAAGCAATAAATCAGTAAATCAGTAGCGCAAGTACCTCTACATCAAGCTATGCCACGTTTTGTTTATTGACTTACTGCTTTACACATCTTTAGCCATTAATAAGTATAAAATAACAAAATAAAGTCTTCTCTGCTAACATAACATGTATTTTATTAAAATCATTCTAAGTTTTATTTAAAAAAAACAATTATTCACTTACATTTATATATTCACTCGATGTATTTTTATTTATATTTCAAGTTTTTTTAAATAATTAGTTTCTTTATTATATTATTATTATTCTATGATACATTTGACAATCCATCACGAGAAACACAACAACCCGCACTCCTTACAGATACGAAAACTGCCCTCTCTGTAAATGTGTTGATAACTACTTTAGGTTCTAAATTTAGGATAAATCCTTTTTGTAACCCCGAGGCGATTTAAGCCTAATTCCAGGTCAAAATAGATTTCAAACTGACCTTTTTCGGTAAAATGTGTTGAAATAACTAGTTTAGGCCTAAATTTAGGCCTAAATTAAGGATAAGCCTTTTTGTAGACGGCTAATTTAACCTAATACCAGGTCAAAAGGTAATTCCCGTATAGACAAGAATCATTGTTATATTATTGTTAAAATATATTTCAAACGTGAAACATGCGTCATGTTGGATCGGTAAGATCCTTTAAGCAGGAAAAAAGGAAATGTTTTCCTTACTTGTGATGGTCGGCTAATCCTTATCTCTGATTATGACCTCGATGTGATTTGGTCGAGAATATTTATTATCTTTTAGACCCAAACTCATTTTTAAAATCATAGTCATTTTAGCTGTAACGGTGCACAAGTTATCTGATTTCTATGTTAAAAGTGTTTTATTTTTACTAGGTGTATATTCATATTTATAATAAATACTTACAGTTGAGGAATAATTATTAATTGTCACTAGAATAGAAATAATTAATCACTAGTTCATAAGCTAACCACCAGGGCTAAGCATGAGCCCCACCCGCAAAGCCAGCCAACCCCGCACCCGCAGGTGCGTCCCGCCCCGCGTCCCCGCCGCCGCGTGCGCCGCAGCGCAATATTTCCGCGTTCCCGCCCGAGCGTGCGCCCGCAGGCGCAATATTTCCGCGCGAATGAAATTATTATATATAATATATACTATATATATATATATTATAATAATAATATATATAATATATATTATATATATATATATATATATATATATATATTGTGTGTGTGGGTGTGGTGTGTGAGTGTAAGTGCTATGTGTATTTGCATAGGGAATAAGAGATATTAGTGTATGTGTGTATAAGTGTAAGTTTCTATGGTAAGTGTAACTGCTTATAAGCTGAATCATTCAATTAAGTGTCATCAAAGATGACGCCATCAAAGATGAGTCATCAAAGATGAACCAACAAAGCTGAGGTATCTCAAAGATGAACCTTTAAAGTTGAGGCATCAAAGCTGAAGCATCAAAAGCTGAGGTAATCAAGTTGAGGCATCAAAAGCTGAAGCATCAAAAAGTTGAGGCATCAAAACTGAGGCATCAAAGTTGAGGCAAAAAAGCGGAGGCATCAAAGTTAGGGATCAAAAATATCGAGTGGGTGAGTGCGTATGTGTAAGTGTGTTTGTGTGTGTTGTTGTTGTGTGTGTGTGTGTGTGTGTGGTGTTTGCGTGTGTGTGTATGTGTGTTCTAAATAATAATAAACAATAGGCATGAGGTAAATAACACTAAAATATAATAATAAAATAAAAATAAAATGTTTTAATAATTATACGTTATATGTGTAAGTGGTGTGCGTGTGTGTGTGTGTGTGTGCTGTGGTGTGTGTGTGTGTGTGTTGTGTGTGTGTGTGTGTGTGTGATGTGTTTCTAAATAATAATAACAATAGGCATGAAGTAAATAACACTAAGTTAATAATAAATAAAAATAAAATGTTTTATATAAATTATACGTTATATGTGTAAGTGAGTGTGCGTGTGTGTGTGTGTGTGTATGTGTGTGCTATTGTGTTGCGTGGTGTGTGTGTATGTGTGTTTCTAAATAATAATAACGAAATAGGCATAAGTAAATAACAGCTAAGTATTAATAATAAATAAAAATAAAATGTTTTAATAAATTATTACGTTATATGTGTAAGTGAGTGTGCCTGGTTGTGGGTGTGTGTGTGTGTGTGGTGTTGTTGTGTGTGTGTGTGTGTATGTGTGCGTGTGTGTGTATGTGTGTTCCTAAATAATAATTCGCGCGAAAATATTGCGCCTGCGGGCGCACGCGGCGCGCGGGAACGCGGAAATATTGCCCCTGCGGGCGCGCACGCGCGGGCCGGGACCGCGGCGGGACGCACCTGGCGCGGTGCGGGTTGGGCTGCCTTTGCGGGTGGGGCTCATGCTGAGCCCTTGTGGTTAGCTTATGAACTAGTGAATTAATTATTATCTATTCTAGTGAAATTAATAATTATTCCTCAATGTAAGTATTTATTATAAATATGATAAATACACTTAGTAAAAATATAAAACACTTTAAATACAATCAGATTAACTTGTGCACCGCTTAACAGCTAAGATGACTTTGATTTTAAAATGAGTTTGGCTCTAAAAGATAATAAAACACATCTCGGACCAATCACATACGAGTCATATAAGATAAGGATTACCCCGACCAATCACAAGTAAGGAAAACATTTCCTTTTTACCTGCTTAAAAGATCTCTTTCCGATCCAGCATGTTTCAGTTTGAAATGATATTTATAAAATAATAATAAACAATGATTCTTGTCTAATACGGGAATACCTTTGCCTGGTATTTAGGATTTTAAATTAGCCCGTCTACAAAAAAGGCTTAGGGCCTAAATTAGCTTAAATTAGGCCTAACGTAGTTATTCCACCACATTTTACAGAAAAAGTCAGTTGAAGTATATTTTGACCTGGAATTAGGCTTAAATCGCCTCGGGTTACAAAAGGATTATCCTAAATTAGACCTAAAGTATTATTTCAACAACATTTTACAGAGAGAGTCAGTTTCGTATCTATAAATTTGCCTCGCCGTTTCTATAGTCACCCAAGACATAGATAATATAATAAAATAATAAAGAAAAAAATCAATTATTAAAAAAACTTTGAAATACTTTTAGTTAACATCGAGTGAAGAAATATAAAATGTAAGTGAATAATTGTTATTTTAAATTAAAAACTTAAAATGATTTTAATAAAATACATGTTATGTTAGCAGAGAAGAACTTATTTTTGTTATTTTATACTTATTACATGGCTAAAGAGGATGTAAAGCAGTAAGTCATAGAACAAAACGTGGCTTAGCTTGATGTAGAGGGGTGCTAGGGGGCGGGCCTTACTGATTTACTGATTTATTGCTTAAGGTACGTAAAAATATAAGTTTTTAATAAAATTTCATAAAAATTTTAGTAAAGTTATTTTAAAACTTGATAGTTATAAAAAAATTCATAAACAGAAAAGTATTAACAGTTTAATAATAATTCTTTGCTCAAAGCATAATGATTGATTTATTAAGAAGTTTTAAGAAACTTTGAGATAATTTTAGGTATATTTGAATGAGTAATATAAATGTACGTGTTTAATAAAACATAAAATGTTTTAATAAATATACGTTATAGTGTAAGATAGTGTGCGTGGTGGTATGTGTGTGTGGTTGTGTGTGTTGTGTGTGTGTGGTGTGTGTGTGTTGTAAATCATTGTGTCAAGTGTAAGTAAATCTGTGTAAGTAAATCTGTGTGATGAGTGTAAGTAAATCTGGTGTGAGGAAGTAAATCTGTTGAGTGGTAAGTAAAATCTGTGGTGAGTTAAAGTTTAAAGTAAGTGTCTATGCGCCAAAATTAAGGTCATAGTGGAATGGGTATAAGTATCATAGTGAATGTGTGTGTGACCGCATGTGTATAAGTGTAATGTAAGTGTCTATGGTAAAATGTAAGTGAGTCATAGTGAATGTGTGTATAAGTGTCATAGTGAATGTTTGTATATGTGTAAGTGTATGTGTGTTTGTGTGTTTGTGTGTGTGGTGTGTTGTTGCTGTGTGTGTGTGTGTGTGTGTGTGTGTGTGTGGTGGTGTGTGTGTGTGTATATTAATAACAATAGGCATGAAGTAAAAACACAAAGATAATAAAAAATAAAATAATAAAAATAATAAAAAAATTAATAATAAAAATAAATAAAAATAATAATAAAAATAAATAAAAAGTATTGAAAACAAAATAAAAAAGCATAATGTTAATTTAAAGCAGTTAAAGCAGTAAAGCAGAAAGTAAAAACAGTAAAGCAGAAAGTTAAAGCAGTAAAGCAAGAAAGTTAAAGCGATAAAGCAGAAAAGTTAAAAGCAGTTAAAAACATTGAGTTAAAAGCAGTAAAGCAGTAAAACAAAAGAGCATACTAATTCCCCCCCCCTTGTGTTAGGTCCACACCTCGATTGATATTACTGATTTACTGGCTGTTAAGTATTGTAATGTTAAATGAATATGTGAGTTTAAAGCAGTAAAAACATATGAGTTAGCAGTAAGCAGAAAGGTTAAAGCAGTAAAGCAGAAAGTAAAGCAGTAAAGCAGAAAGTTAAAGCAGTTAAAGCAGAGAGTTAAAGCAGTAAAAACATGAGTTAAACAGTAAAGCAGTTAAACAAAAGCAGACTAATCCCCCCCCCCCTGCGTGTAGTCACACCCTCTATTGATTTACTATTTACGCTTTAAGGTATTGTAATTAATGAATTATGGAGCTTAAAGCAGTAAAACAGTATGAGTTAAAAGCAGTAAAACATTGAGTTTAAAGCAGTAAACATGAGTTAAAGCAGTAAAACAGTTAAAACAAAAGCATTACTATTCCCCCTAGCTGTTAGTTAACACCTCTAAATTGATTTAACTATTTACTGCTTTAAGTCTGTAAAGATATGTTTCAATAAAAAATGTTTAAGTATCACTAAAATTAGGATGGGCTAAAATTGACCCATGGAAGACCAAAGGTTGGTCGAAAAATTGTACGTATGTATAAGT
>JABUQX010000561.1:0-22500 GCA_015478945.1 Trachelipus rathkii | reverse complement strand
TCTTTAGATATAATATTAATGATGTAACGCGAACTAATGGGCATAAACTTTGTCATAAGGGATTTCAAACAAATATAGCAAAGAATTTCTTCACTTCGATGTAATCGAGAAGTGGAATAGTCTTTCTTATGAAATAGTGAACAGCGGTAACATCGATTCATTCAAGAAAAAGGTAGATAAACACTTTAAGGTTATTTATTGGTCTGTGAACGTCAATTCAACTCGATTTTACTTTATTCAAATACTAGAATTAGTAGTATCCTGAATATGGTAAAATCAAATAAAAAAAATTAAAATCATTTAGAAAATGTTATGAATACATCGTAAAAAGAATTACGACTTGTAGCAGCTTTGATGTTCGTGGCTTGCAAATTATCCGTTCTAAGATGGTGATATCATTGATCGCACTTTCGCCATAACCTGTATTAAATAGCTTTGATGTTCATCTCATAGAACATGTGTGTTGCAAATAACTGTATTGAATAAAGGTAATGAATAACTGTAATAAATAGCTTTGATGTTTACCGCATAGAACATATCTGTTCTAAGACGGTGATCTAATCGATCACACTGAGATGGAAAAATAATTTAAAAACAAAATTTCACCCCCTTGTAGCACTCTGATGTTTGATGCTTAAAAACAGAAACTGTTCTGAGTGAGCAAACTCATATGTCACATTGACAGTGAACACATCCAACACACTATGATGTTTGGTGCTTAGGAACAGAAACTGTTCTGAGAGAGCAAACTCATATGTCACATTGCCAGTGGACACATCCAACACAATGAATAAACAGAAATACTTAACAGATTATGATGTTTGCTGCTCAGAAGCAGATCTGCTTTAAGTGAGCAAACTCATATGTTACATAGAAATAGGCAAAATAATATACTTAATTCAAAAACGCATAACAGATTTGCTTTAAAACAGTAGACACATCCAACAAATTAAATAAACAAAAATACTTAACAGACTAGCCTTGAGTGGACTGTAAAGTCTTTGCTAGTCGGTGTTCTGTAGTTCTTCTTCTTCTTCTTCTTCTTCTTCTTCTTCTTCTTCTTCTTCTTCTTCTTCTTCTTCTTCTTCTTCTTCTTCTTCTTCTTCTTCTTCTTCTTCTTCTTCTTCTTCTTCTTCTTCTTCTTCTTCTTCTTCTTCTTCTTCTTCTAGCTTGTGTAAATGAATATTGCTTTCCTTCAAATACTCTTTTTACTGACTCAATAAACCTTTAATTAGGTCTCCCAGCCGGTTACTTCTCGACACACTCACTATACAACCAAGGAATCTATTTACTAAAATTCATCCTTTCCAAATGACTAAACCATATTAATACACTCATTCTTTCATTTACTCCTTTCGGCACATCCACAAACTCCCTAATATTTTCATTCCTCATATTATTAATTCTTCTCACCCTTAACACACCCCTTCTGCACCTTAGATATATACCTGATATATCCACACCATAAAATGAAAAAAAGAAACAATAATATGCATCTGGCTAACTGAATATTTGAAAAATTTTCAATAATTTTTTTTTTTTTTTTTAAACAAATGATATATTTTACGTAAAAAAAATAAAACTAAAAATATTAAAATGAAGGTAAAAAAATGTATTAAAAACAATTTTTATACTCTATTATTAATAATAATAATAATAATAATAATAATAATAATAATAATAATAATAATAATAATAATAATAATAATGATAACAATATTTAAATCAATAATAATAATAATAATAAATTAAATAATAATAATAATTAATAATAAAAATAATAATAATAATAAATAATAATAATTAATAACAATAATAATAATAATAATAATAATAATAATAATAATAATAATAATAATAATAATAATAATAATAATAATAATAATAATAATAATAATAATAATAATAATAATAATAATAATAATAATAATAATAATAATAATAATATTAATAATAGTAATAATACTAATATTCGGATATTGAATAGATGGATGGAAGCAATATGCAGTATTCGGTTGGGTAATTTTTATCACTCTGCAAAAATTAAAAATGGGTTTAATATACCACAAAGAGATTTGGATGGTATAAAAATTATTTAAAATGTTATCATTATAATACTGTGAAATGAGATAGGCTCTTGATTATAACAAAATGATGCTAGCAAAATATCTTGGAAGTGACTGCCCGAAACTAAACAATCACCAAGAAATAAAAAATGTAGCTAGTAATTTTGCTTCCATTCTCAACTTATCTTAAATATCAAAATGTAAAACTGACCCTAGAGTAACAAATTCAGTGGGGGGGGGGGGAAAGTCAACCAAATGATTAAATGATAAAAAAAATAATGACTAAATTTTAAAAATGAGACTAGGCTATATTTTTTGTGATATTTATTTCATAAAAAAAAGATTGGCGCGCTTTAATTACAGTTAGAAATTTTTAAAAAATGAAGACATTTTTATATTGTTACAATTAAAAGTCTTTTACGGGTGATTGACTTGGAAGTAAACAATCACCTCAGACTCTTCATGAAATAAATTTTAAGATTAATTTGCCAAAATAATTGAATTTAACCAGCCATACAATATCAGATTTATGGTAATTCAATAAGAATATAGTCAAGGTTTACACTTAAAGAAATAAGAGAATTGTTAATAACACTTGAAATGATCCAAAAATCAAAATAAGATTAGTCCAAAGAAACTGGAAAATATAAAAGGTTACTCAATTCGAATGAATAGCAAATTATACTTATGATACACATGTATGCGTTCATGCAAAGCATAGTGAAATGAGCATAAATATAGCCTCTCTATAAAGTAAGCCTGTGGCCTAGCTTAAATTTTTTGTTATAATGAGCTTCAAAAAGTAAATAAATTTTTGCAGACTTTATTTTTTTTATTATAATTCAGGCGAATAAAAAGGAGATATATAAGTAAAAAAACAACCAGTCTCACCTTATGTTATTTCATTTCCTTCTTCAGGACGTGGCATTAAATTTCCTAAATGCTCTGGAAATCAGAAGGCTTGATGAAATTGAAATCTGTGACCTGATCTTCTTCATTATGTACAAAACAGTCTTCTTTTCTCAAGTTATAGAAATGCTGTCCTGGAGTAACAGCCCTAGGGCTCTTCTGTCGATATTGTAGGTCTAGAAAAAGTAAAAGTGGACGAGGAGCAAGGCTTTTGCCTCGTGGAAAAATTAATCATAAGTAAATAATATATATTTTTCCATCTTATATATATTTTTCCATCTTATGGGAATATTTTTGCTGGAGACATTCTTGATATATAATTACTTTTGGTAAAAATTTGCTGCAAGAATGAGATATGGAAATTTTATTTAGGTATAATCTTTTAAATTTTAAATATTAAGAGTTATGAGATAAATTAAAACATTATTAAATAAATTAATTAAAAATGTTAGAGTTTAATAAATGCATTGCTAAAATCTACATTCGTGATCATAGTTACAATTGCTTTTTTACCAGTTATTTTAGAAGAAATTAAAAGAATATTATTTTTTCCTTTTTGGCATCCAAAATCTAGAAAATATTTAAAATTTCATAAAGACAATATTTTTAGGAAAACTTTGTAATTTTTCCGTACACCAAAGTTTCACAACTATACATTAACATCGGTAGCCATATTTTCATGCAGTACTTTAGAACACTCAAGATTCAGTCTCCTTGCATTCAAAAAAGATTTAATTACACTACCCACCTTCCTACCACTCATAACTTTCCTACTACACTTTGCATCATCCATTCCCTTATCATCCAAAATTGAGTCTAACTATTTAGACGCCGATACTTATTCCAGTTGTCCACTATCCAACACGATTTCGACTGGGGACTCCCCTTCCCTATACCCACATCCCTTTCCTCTCCTCTACAATTACTTTCAAAACACTCCTTTTACACACCCTGCCAAACCACTCTATTAATCTTTTCAAACTTTCTTCAGATTCACCACACAAAATCAAAATATTTGCGTACAATAAGCAAGGCATAAATTCATTCAACACCCTATCCTTTATATAAATTTATAGTTGAAATATGTCATATCTTGTTTATATTACACACACATTAATACATACATATTATTATTACATTATTAATAAAAATAATAATAATAATAATAATAATAATAATAATAAAAATTTATATATATTCAAATATCCTGAGAGAGAGAGAGAGAGAGAGAGAGAGAGAGAGAGAGAGAGAGAGAGAGAGAGAGAGAGAGAGAGAGAGTTTGAAAGTTTTTTTTATTTTTTTTTTTTTAAAATAATTAACCAAAACCCAAAATCACCAGAAAAACAAGCTTTACTTACAATTTTTTTAAAAAGATATAAAGAAACTTATGCATACAGCGCGTACCTAACATTTCCAAATCTGCAAATAAAATTCAACTCTTAGTTTCAAAAAGTAGAATTCCTATTTCCGATTTTTGAAAAACAACAAAAACAAATTAATTGTTATTTTGTGTATCATCCTCATATAAAGAACTATACCAAACATAAATCTGTTGAGACCGTTAAAATAGCAGAAAAATGAAAATAAATTGATTAAAAATTAATGAAGTTTAGTGTACAGATCCACTACGGTTTCCACAAAGAAGTTACAATATCTTGACACGTATTGGTTTGAATCCTTAATTGCCAAAAATTTGTGGAAGAAAATAAGCATCATTACAGGTAAGGTCACCGTTTACCTACAAATATTGAGCGAAAAATGCTTATATATATATATATATATATATATATATATATATATAGTATATATATATATATATATATATATATATATATATATATATATATATATATATATATATATATATATATATATATATATATATATAAATATATATATATATATATATAAGATGGTATATATATATATATAAATGAGTTATATTACATTGCTATTGTTACCAGACATATTCATTTGCATATATTATATATACATATATATATATTATATATATATATATATATATATTTATATATATATTTATATATATTATTATTATTATATATATATATATTATTATTATTATATTATATTATTATATATATATATATATATATTATTATTATATATATGATATTAAATTATATTTTGTATATATACATATATATTACATATATTTATATATATATATATATATATATATATATATATATATATATATATATATATATATATATTATTATATATATTATATACATATATATATATTATTATTATAATATATACATATTATTATATATATATATATATATATATATATATATATATATATATATATATATATATATACATATATATATATATATATATATTATATATATATATATTACATATGTATTATATATATACATATATAGTACATATATATATAAATATATATATATTATATATATACATATATATATATATATATATTACATACATATATTATTATATATATTATACATATACATATATATATATATAATATAAAACAGAATTGTCGTCAAAACTTATTCCTCCCTATTTCTTAGATCCCCGGTTCCATGGATATATATATATTATTATTATATTATTATTATTAAAATTATTATATATATTAGATAGATTTTTTATTATCATTGTTATTATTATCACATATATATTATCAAAAAAATTAAAATATATATATTATTATATATTATATACATATATATATTATATATATAGCGTTATTACTCCAATTTTATTAATATTAGTATTAATAATATTAATATTTATTAATATTAATATTATTAATATTAATATTACTATTTAGTTTAGCACTACATAAGTAAAGGATGGTTAATGTTATATTAGTACTATTATTTTCATTAATATTTATTATTACTTATTATTATTTATTATTTATTTTATTATTTATCTATTATATTATTATTTATTATTTTACTTATTTATTATTATTATTATTATTATTATTATTATTATTATTATTATTATTATTATTATTATTATTATTATTATTATTATTATTATTATTATTATTTATTATTTATGATTATTATTAACATTTCGTCTTTTATTATTATTATTATTATTATTATATTATTCTTCTTAGTTTATTATTATTATTATTTATTTATTATTATTAATTATTATTATTATTATTATTTACATATTATTATTATTAATATTATTATTATTATTATTATTATTATTATTATTATTATTATTATTTTTTATTATTATTTATTATATTATATTATTACGACATATTATTATTATTATGAGAGTGAATTTTACCACAAAACTGCAATACCTGTCTATCTTAAAAGTCATTTTACTTTCATTATATCTACCAGTACAATCACCACACTAGCCTTTGTAGAGTTAGGAGTGTTAAATATGAGAAAGGAAACCCCATAGTAAAAAAACACACACAATAATAAACACACACTTTAATCCTCCTTGCATATATTCACTGAACCTTTCTGCAAACTTCTGGCACCTGCCTTCGTTTCAGTTTGAGTGTAATTGTCCTGTACGAAGCTAATGACCCTTATGCATATATGAAGAAAGAATATGAATAATATTAGATATAAACTTGAATATGAGAAATATAAGAAAGAATGATGAAAGAATATTAGATTGAAACTTTTGAATATATAAATATTTTAAATAATTCTTAATAAATATCTTATAGTTAATATTAATATTGTTTCACTACTGTAATTAATTATGTGTTTTAATTAGACAATGAGCTATAAGTGGACAGGGGACAGGGTTTGATCCTGAAATCCATCCTAGGTAGGAAATTAATTTAGACATCTCCTTTCTTGAGTCAGCTACCCCGTGAAGTGTGAATTATTTGAATGAGTAAATTCTGGCTATATCTTCAGTCCCATCCTTTATCTGAAAACATTTACGAAATATTAGTTGCGTTTGTTTCAATTGCTTGCCAAGCGTTTGAAATTGTATAAAAGTGGTTTAACTTGCTTGAAATTATAGTGTTTGTGAAAGCTTGTCAGTGTTTTTGAAAAATTGTACGAAAATGCTTTATCCTGTTTGAATTATAGGTGCGTTTGTCAACGCTTTCGTCAGGCGTTTTGAAATTATATTAAAGTGTTTGATCTTGCTTGAAATTAGGCGGCGTTGCGTTTGTCAACGCTTGTCAGGAGTTTTTAAATAAGAAAGTAGTTGATCTTTGCTTAAACATGACCTATTATTTCAAACTGATCAAATCACCTTCACATGCTTGAAATAACGTCGGTAAACGCAGCAATTCTTATCATCCGCTACATTGAGTTAAATAGAGGAATATTAAGAACAGGTCCTGTAATCTGTGTACGACGATGAAATTTGTGGCCGGCTCCAACTGCGGTTCAGTCTCCGGCGGCTCCATAATCCTTGTAATTTCCTGGGTTCCGGCTGGACACCGAAAAATTTAAACTTCAGCTCCGAACCACCTTATAAGAGAGAAAAAAAAAGTGGCTTGACACTTGCCTCTACCTAAATAACCTTGTGTCTCATGTTCGGCTTCCGGTTCCGACTCTGTAGCCCCGATCCTAATCATCCAATTTGACAAAGGATCAAATGATATATATATATATATATATATATATATATATATATATATATATATATATATATATATATATATATATATATATATATAGTATATATATATATATATATATATATATATATATATATATATATATATATATATATATATATATATATATATATATATATATATATGTGTGTGTGTGTGTGTGTGTGTGTGTGTGTGTGTGTGTGTGTGCTAATCTACATTTCCGATCATATATATTTTACACTTTCTCTTCACCGGTAATATCTGACGAAGGTAATATACAATTTCTCTACTATTTTATGGGTCTATATTCCACTGCAATAACAACCTATGAAGAAATTTTTTTGTGTGGATTTTAGCATCTTCAAAACTTTGAACAGAGTTTGGCATGTATCGATGCTCTAAAACCTCCCTACCTACGGATTTCTTACTCTTTAAATTCTCAAGTTTTCTCTCAATCATTTCAATCTGGTAGTCTCATTAGAGATTTCACCTTTTCACCTGATGATTGTGATGTTCTTTGTGATTTGGATTCATTTCCATTTAATTCCAACTTTTTTCATTAATGATTTTCTATTTTTCCACAATCCCATGGATATAACTAATGAGTTTCAAATCCATCAGGTATTACTTTAAAACATCATAATGATAATTACAATAAAAAAAAAAAAGTAAATCTACAGAAAAAAAATAAAATGAACAAACAAACTTTAAATCGAAAAAAAAAACTAATTAAAACAAGTGCGCTTGAGTATGAAAAAAAAAACAGCCACATTTTTCAGCTTTTTGTTTGTATTCAGCGAATCTAAATCAAACCAAATGAAAGAGTATATCTTTCCCTGAGGGAACAGAATGCTTATGAATAGAGAATATCACTTATCTAAGAAAGTTAAAAAATCAAGTAAAACAATTTTTATTTTAAAGCTAGGATTTGAATTTTAAAGCAAAATAAAATATGGACTTATAATACTTACTGCAAAGTAAGATATTTGGTTTGTTTTATAAATTAAAAGTGAAGCAGTCTCCTAATAACAAAAATAAGTCGTTCCAGAGATACCCTACCTACTAGCAAATACCCTCCTTTGACCGAATAGCAATTACAATTATGTTCATGTATGGTTATGGACCACCAGATTTGCAACAACCTTAGCTTACATTAATTTCCAACCACTCTTTAATCAGCCTTCCAAAGTTCAACCATATTGTTTTGATATATCGGCCACTGTTTTAAGGGGGGAGACAGTTTCCTAAATATCCGATATATTTCAATCTTTTAAAAGAAAACGTTTTTTTATTAATAACCATTATATATTTTAAAATCTTGAATCTGAAAAAAAAAATCGTTTTTGGGGAGAGTAGTAATGTTACACTTCCCGCACCCACTTTTTTCTATATAAATGAATAGGCAGCATAGCTGTAGGGAGGGATTGATAGCCTATACATTAATTGACAAAACAGACAAACCAAAGGCTTTTGTCTATGTTTGTCTATGTTTGTCTGTGTTTGTCTGTGTTTGTCTATGTTTGTCTGTGTTTGTTTGTGTTTGTTTGTATTATTTAGTATTTATTTATTATTATTATTATTACATCGAAGAAATTATGATCACGAAGTGATCATAATTTCGAGTTGTGCTTGTGCCCCAGCTCCACCCTGGTCTGACCTGGCCCGAATTCCGACCTGACTCCGGCTCCAGGCCACAGGTCCCAGTTTATTCAGACATCGGTTAGTGTTGATTTGTTTGCACATATTGTTATTATTATTATTATTATTATTATTATTATTATTATTATTATTATTATTATTATTTATTATTTTTTTCCAACAAGGTTTCTTCTTCTTCAGTATCCAGTTCTAAAGTCCAAATGGTACCTACATGCAAGTGAAGTAATCGTATCTGGTTGTAAATTCTGAGGGTGTTAGATGGGGAGGCACCCTAGTCATATACAAAAAGTTACAATGTCCCCGTGGGTCCTCATGGGTCCGCCCACTTTAAAAAACTGAAATGTTCGTAATTGACCGAAATGTTTATGAGGAGGATGCAGAGTTGAGCTTTGTAAAGATCAGGTATGGGAATCTGAGAGCTGGGCCCAGCACCAGGCGTTGGTTTACCATGTTGAGCTAATAAACACTGCATAACAACAATGTTTGGTTGTTTATAAGGGTTATCGAGGTCGAGAGTTCTGGAAGGCGATGGTTATAAGACCGTATAGTGTGTCTAGGACCCCCCATAGGATCTCACCCAAAACGAAATATTGACATAGAACAACGAAACTTGATATACAGCCTTTTAGGTTGTATCTTAGATGTAAACGGGGTAAAATGACCGATTTGACCAAATTCAGGGACCAGCCCCACAAAACTGAAATATTGACATAGAATGATGAAACTGGTATACAACCTTCTGAGGATGTATCTGATAATCAGTTAAGTGCCTGGACTTTTAATGTATATTTGACCGAAAATGAAAGTATTGTTATGCATTAATGAAAATTTATATACAGCCTTTTAGTTGGGGATCTAGATGTATCCGCAAATGACCATTTGACCAAATTCGTCCTCTGCCCCTCCAAATGTCCAGGCTGTGTTAGAATGATCCATTCCGGCATACAACCCCTTCGAGATAATGATATCCTGGTGAATGACCAGGTGCCCCCAGACGTAAAAATTTCCACCCTAAAATTGAACATTGATATAGAACAACAAACTTGATATACAGCCTTAGGGTGTATCTTAGATGTATCCGGGGTAAAATGACCAATTTGACCAAATTCGGGCAGCCCCACCAAATTGGAAATATTGACATAGAATGATGAAAATGGGTATAAAACCTTCTGAGGATGTATCTTAGATGGCCCCGGGTGTAAAATGACTGGGAAACTGGGACGGCATCACCAAAATCTGAAATATTGACATAGAACAATGAAACTTGATATACAGCCTTTTAGGTTGTATCTTAGATGTATCCGGGTAAGGACCGATTTATTCAAATTTCAACCAGCCCCACAAAACTGAAATATTGACCTAGAACGATGAAACTTAAATACATACCATATGGTAAATCATATATGGGTTAAATAGCTGTACACAGCCTAAAGGGGGGTCTCTGGGACCCCAAAACTTGAAATATTGACCTAGAACGAAAACTCGGGATATACCTTTCATATCTAGTACTATATCATATAAGGGTTAAATATCCATTCATATCCTAAAGTAAATACCAGCCCCACAAACTAAAGAGTCATGTAGAACAACAAAACCATATACCTTTTCTTATATGATCATTGATATAGAAAAGAAAAAAAATAAAAATAAAAATTAAAAAAATTAGTAATTAAATAAGTCTTAAAAATTAAAATACTTTAAAGAAATAAGAATTTTTTAAAATTAAAAAATTTTTAAAAAACAAATTAAAATTTAAAATTTTAAAATTTTTAAAAAAATGAAAAAAAATTAAAATTAAACATTTTTTTTTTATCTTTTAAGTTTATAACAAAAAATTTACGTTTTTATAAATCAAACAACCCTCAAAGCCTCTGGTTCTGAGCCTCTTTGAAGATTTTCCCGGCCTCTTTCCCAGTCTCCTGCTTCTCTCCCGGACCCTCCCCATCTCAGTGCATCTATTGACCCGGCCTCCTCAGCCTCCTCCCCACACACCCTCCCCATCTTAAGTGATCTGTTGATTCCATGGGGCCATATTTTTGTATAAATACAACACAAAACTTTCATTTATTTTGTTTTATATGTTTTAAACAGTTTGTTTTTTAAAATTTTACGCTTTTAATATTTATAACTTAAGAAATTGGGTTTTACATATCCTAAACCTGTAAATCAGTAAATCAAACCACCCACCCTCCCCTCAACCACCAAATGCTGGGATATTTATACATTAATATGGTAAGATTTAACAAATTTTAATATGACTTGTCTAATTATCATACTGATCAAATGAATATATGCTAGACAATCAAAGATCCATAATAAAAACAACAAAGTAAAGTAACTAACATTGGGAGGCTTACATAATAAATATAGGAATTATGTTGAACTTTACAAATATAATAAAAGACCACAATCCTAACACATTTATATACGAATAAGTTAATAACATTGGTAAAGTTCACAATAACAAACTGTGACATAACTAATACTGCATACAATACGTAACTTATTCACACTTTTCCAAACATATCTCTTAAACATATCATTATTAATTTTATATTATCATAGTAAATATTTAACAAAATTTTATCACAATCTTGTGTAATAACACAACATCAACGAAACATAACAAAGTTTTCACAACAATAAAGCTAACATATCATAATCCATGTAACAATATAATGTATAACATCAAATCGAACATATCCTATGCCTGAATAAACCACTTAATAGTAAAGTCTGCTCTAATAACAGTAAAGTAACATTTGTTGCATACAAAACGTAAACCTATTCATACGTTTTCAAACATATCTCTAACATACATTACTATTTTCATATTAACACTGTAATATGATGCATTTTCGTAAACTTAAGAATCATGGCATCAAATAATATGTTAAACGTAACAAAGTTTTAATGGAACAGCTAACATATCATAGTCTGAACCAAGAATACAACATACAACGAAAAACCTAGCAAACACACCTTCTTAAAACATGAATAAACAGCTAACATTAAACATAGCTAAAGATTTAACAATGTGGTAACTAGAAAAAGATATAGAACGTTACATTAAACCTTTTTTTTTTTTCTTTTTTGAGTTTAAAACTTTATTTATTTTTTAACTTTATTTCTTTAAACCTTTTTGTTAAACTTTTAGTTATTTGTAAATTTATTTCTTTAAAAACATTCGAGTGTTTGCTGGCTTTGCAACATACTTTAATTTTTAAACTTCTCTTCTTTAAACTTTTGTTTTTACTGAAATTTTTATTCTTTTATGTTTATAACGTAAAAAATTGTGTTTTTACATACCCCTAAAACGGTAAATCACTGAATCAAATCAAACCAAATTCTACCTCCCTACCGTCCCAACCTCCGATCTATTGGGGTACTAGATCTGTTGATCTGTTGGACTCCAAATACATTATATCATTTGATAAACATAGCATAAAAATATGTTTCTTTTATACTTAACCCTCGAATATATGTTGACATAACAAAGTTTTCACATCAATAAAGCAATATAACATAAACCTGATAAAGAATATAGCCAAGAAGTCAACCCTACATACCTAAACAATGAATAAACAACTACCACAATTAAATTAATACTTAAATAACAGTAAAGTAACTAGCAAAACATATAGAATGTAGCCTTCACACTTTTTTTTCTTTTTGTTTTAAAAACTTTTATTTATTTTAACTTACTTTTAAACTATGTTTTAATGTCTTTACGTTATTTTTAATTTTATTTTAAACTTTTAGTTTTGTTTTTTTAAAAACTTTGATTTTACTTTTTTTAAAACTTTTGTTTTTACTTAAAATTTTATTCTTTATGTTTATAACGTAAAAATACATTTTTATGTATAAACTAAAACAGAAACAATAAATAACAAAGTCTTTTCTACACTACAAAGTTTAATTAAATATACCATAGATGTAATATAATGTATAACATCAACCCTAAAAATATCATACTTGGCATCAGGAAAGTAACTGACGTTGCTTACTAAAATGATATTCTCACACTTTTTTTCAAACAGATCTCTAACATATCACTATTATTTACATTAATATATAATAAATACTTTAACAAAAATTTATCACAACATACTCGCCAACAAATATATGACGTACCAAAGTTTTTTCACATCAATAAAGCTAACATATCATATCCTGAACTAGGTCATAACGGCCAGCCGACAAACCGTTACATGCCTTATGATCGAAATAAATACCACATTAAATAAAGTTTCATACTTAAATAAATATCAAAGTAATCAATGCATACAGAACGAGTATGTACTTAGTTGATGGTGTCTGTTTCACTAGAGTTATCAGAAACAAGTCGAGAAATTGTTCAAATTCCTCCTTTTCGAAATATTATGCAATACCTATGATTCTGCTTGTCTGTTGAAATACATGCAGCAACTAAAGATTCTTGTTTGCCTCGTACCCTCTAATATTAACGTTATCTTACACTAATATAGTAACATTTAGCAAAATTTATCACAACATTGGTTAAATATCATACAGACCAGCGAAAGTATGCTAACATAATAAAGTTTTCAAGATAAAGAATAAAGCTAAATACAGCATCATCTAAATCTAAGAAAATAATGCCCAAAGACAAACATAAATACATATTAAGCAGGAATAAACCGTTAACATTAACAAAGTTCCAACCTTAACACACCAGTAAAGCAACCAACATGGTATGCAAAACGTAACCTAATCTTTGTTTTTCAAGCATAACTCTAACATATTAACGTTAATCTTACACCAACATAGTAACATTTACAAAATAATGTTAACATTGTTAATTAATACAGGGTTCAGTTGAAAGTAGTGCTAACATAATAAAAGTTTCCGCATTAATAAAGCTAACATAGCATCAACTGAACAAAGAATGCCCAAAGACAAACATAGCACATCTTAAGCAGGAAAATAAACTGCTAACATTAACAAGTTCCATACTTAACACCAGTAAAGCAACTAATATGGTATGCAAAAACGTAACCTAATCTTACTTTTCAAGCATAACTCTAAGATATTAACGTTAATCTTACACTAACACAGCAACATTTAACCCAAAATTTCTCACAACATTGGTTAATTATTTATACAGAGCTGCGAAAGCATGCTAACGTAACAAAGTTTCCACATCAATAAAGCAATATAGCGTAACATGAACTAAGAAAACGTATAAAGACAAACCTATCACAACTTTGCACACGAATAAACTGAGCAACACGAACAAAAGTTCACACCTAAACCAGTATAACTAAATACGCGGTATGCAAACGTAACCTAATCTTACTTTTTCAAGTATAACTCTAACACATATTAACGTTATTCTTACACTAACACACTATTATTTAGCAAAAATTTCACAATATTAGTTAATTATAATTGATCAACGAATATACTCAACATAACAATGTCTTCACATTAATAGTTAACATAGCATCATATGAACTAGGAAAATAATGTACAATGACAAACCTAATACAACTTACACACGAATAAACTGTTAACATATTTAACAAAGTTCCAGACTTAACAGCAGTAAAACTAACTTTACATACAAAACGTAACCTATTTATACTTTTTCAAAACATATCTCTAAAATATTAATGTCAATCTTACATTGACACAGCAACATTTATCAAAAATGTATCATAAAACCTTCCCTAACCATCATAATACCTAATTGGTAAAGACAAACAAAGTAAAGGGCTTATCTCTTTTTAGACTCTGCCTCCTTTCAGAAAATACCAACTTTAAACATGAAAAAACTTTATGTTTTAAACCATTTGCATAAAGTGATGCTAAATACCTATTATATTTGACCCTCTGGACAGGATATACTTAGCAATGGCAGTCACCATCTGCTTATTATGATTAAATATAAACACACTGTAGGAATAATTCAAACCTATAGTTGTGAAGATATCAAACAACAAGCGTAGATGCGGGAGGGTGTCATCATCAACACCGAGAAAACCATCCACTAAGAGCAAAACATCCCTTAGATGTAATGAGATTCTTCTTTCACCCAATCAGAAGAAAGTAAACAAGAATACGACGTACGAATGAACCATATCAGTTCAAAAGGGTATATATTCTCGCTAGAACAAATAACAAATAAACAAATAAATAAATAAACAAACAACAAATAAATGAACAATGCCAACAACAACAACAATAACATAGTACAAAGATGTTCTTTGGATACCAACCAATAATATATGCTGATCAACATTAGCCACATTACTACCATAGCATCAACAGAGTTAAGAAAATACTGTAACAACGATTGAATCTGTTGATGGACTAAGCACCGATTAATTTGAGCATGACAATTAGTTCCACACTTTTAATACCTGTAAAGTAACTGACATTACAAAACGCAACTTATTCATACTTTTTAGTCAAACATATCTCCAGCACACTCACATGAAACAAATTATTGACACAAAAATATTTAGCAAGAATTTATCATAACCTGTTTAATTACTACAGAGTAGTGAGTTGTTACTGCAATAAAGCTTCCATTATTAATAAAGTTAACATAACATAACCTGAACTAAGAATATAACACACAATGAAACACACCATATGCATGAATAAACCACCAAGACAACAACTGCACCCTAACAAATGTGCAAAGTACATAACACTTGTCCAAACGTACCCTATTCGTACTTTTCAAGCATATCTTCGGACATATCAATGTTAATTTTACACAATATCGTAATATTTAACAAAAGTTTATATAACCTTCTTAATTATACTGACAAAGAATAGCTGCTGAGACTAATAAAGGTTTAAGCATCAACCCTAGTAATATTTAAATGTTAAAAATCTACCATAACCTCGTCTAAATATCATAACCCCAGCGAATAATCGCAAACATAAAGTTTTAACCAAAAGAGGCAATAAAAATAAATAAAATTGATCCTAAATATAACACAAACAAGTTCTCTTGAGTAAAATATCACAGAACGTAATAATTTTAACATTTGAAGCAATAAACCAGTAAATCAGTAAATCAAACCACCCATCCTGCAGTCCCCAACTATTCCACCCGCCTGTGATCTATTGAGTTATTGATTCAAGTCATAATCATGTATCATTTTGGACAAACATAACATAAAAATATGTTCTTTAAATACTAACCTACGAATTTATGCTTAACCAACAAAGTTTTAGCATCAATAAAGCCAACAAATCATAACCGTGACTAGAATAGTAATGTACAAAGGCAAACCTAACATACCTAGCGTATGAATAACCCTAGCTAATATCCTGAAAAAAATTCCCTACTGATCATGGTAAACTAGCTAACAGATCATACAATACTCGATATGTTCCCACTTTTTCGAGCATATTATCAACAGGTAAAGCAGTATTGGAAACCCTAACAAAGTAGGACCAACGCATCAGTTAGTCACCATCTTGAACTATGACACCATTACTATCTTCATCAAAGTGTCACTCGTTTTGAGTATAATATCATTTGAAACTAGGAATAAACGTAGACATTAGCAAAAGTCTAGGGCAAACCTAACATTATTAAACAAAAACTTAACCTAGGTTCACGTTTCTAACACATCATCATCAGTTAACACAGCAATATCTTACAAAACTCATCATTTCTCTAACAAAACCAGTGTTATTTCCACATTGTCATATAATATTTAACATAACGTACTTAACTTAACGAATAAACAGTTTCATTAACCAAGAGTATCTAAAGCAAACATTACCTTCCGAGAGAAAAACCAGGGGGATGTGCCTTGAAAGGGTGTGAACTCAAGTGAGGGATCAACTCGAAGGGGCGGTGGAAGCTTATTCTCAGCCCGAAGGGCTGAGGCCTTACCCCTCCTTGTCAGAGGGTCAAATATAATAAGTATTGCATCACTTTATGCAAATGGTTAAAGCATAAAATCATTTTTCATGTTTAGAGTTGGTATTTTCTGAAAGGAGGCGGAGTCTAAAAAAAAAAGAGATAAGCTTCAAAACTTTATTTTACTTTATTCGTCTTTACTCGTTAGATATTATGATGGTTAGGTATGGTTATGACACATTTTTGATAAATGTTACTGTGTCAATGTAAGATTAACGTTAATATGTTAGAGATATGTTTGAAAAAAGTAACTATTTATAGGTGATTTTTTGTATGTTAAGATAGTTCCTTTACCGAAGTTAAGTCTGGAACTTTGTTAATGTTAACAGTTTATTAGGCCGTAAGATGTGTTAGCTTTGTTGTTGTCTAGTATAAGGTTAGCTTGTTAATGTAGCACATTGTTATGTTAGAGCATATTCGTTGATCAGTATAATTAACCAATGTTAAAATTTTGCTAAAAAAAAGTGTGTTACAGTAAGAATAATGCCAATATGTCAGTGATGTACTGAGACAGTAAGATTAGAAGACGTCTTGAATGTACTATGTTAGTTACTTTACTGGTTTTGAGTGTGGAAATCCTTGTTAGTGCTAGTTTATTCCAAAAAAAGTTGTGATAGGCTCTGAGTCTTGTGCATGTTAGTTCATGTTACTATGTTAGCTTTATTGATGTGGAAACTTGTTGCGTTAGTATTCTTCAAAGCCCATGATAGAATTAACCAATGTTGTGAGAAATTTTAGTTAAATGTTGCTGTGTGTTAATGTAAGATTAATGTTAATATGTTAGAGTTATGCTTGAAAAGTAAGATTAGGTTACGCTTTGCATACCATGTTAGTTGTTTTACTGGTGTTAAGTATGAACCTTTGTTAATGTTAGACTGCTTATTTCTGCTTAAGATGTGTTATGTTTGTCTTTAGGCATTATTTTCTTAGTGATATATTTTCTTTAGTTAATATGGAAACTTTATTATGTTAGCATACTGGTCTGCAGTGATAATTTAATCAATGTTGTATAAAATGCTAAATGTTACTTATGTTATAAGATTAATGTTACTATGTTAGGAGTTATGCTTGAAAAAGTAAGATTAGGCTACGTTTTTGAATACCATGTTAGTTGCTTTATTGGTGTTAAGTGTGGAACTTAGTTAATGGTTTATTCCTGCTTAATATGTGTTATGTTTGTCTTTGGGCATTATTTCCTTAGTTCAGTTGATGCTGTTAGTTTTATTGATGTTGAAACTTTATTATGTTAGCATACTGCTGGTCTGTATGATAATTAACCAATATTGGTTGTGATAAATTTTTTGCTAAATGTTACTATGTTAGTGTGTGATTAACGTTATTATGTTGGGAGGCATTGAAACCAAATTGGCAGAATCAGTAGGTATTATGTAATGTTTTTGAAAACGAACCAAACAAGAATCATAGGTATTACGCAATATTTCGAAAAGTGGGAGGAGTTTGAACACTTTCTCGACTTGTAAACTCTAGTGAAACAGACACCACATCAGCTTCGTACATGCTCGTTCTGTATGCATTGTTAGTTACTTTAGTGTTGTTAAGTATGAAACTTTGTTAATGTTAGTCATTTATTCGATCATAAGGTATGTTAGGTTTTGTCATTGTGCGTTATATTCCTAGTTCAGGATATGATATGTTAGCTTTATTGATGTGAAAAACTTTGGTACGTCAGCATATATTTGTTGGCGAGTATGTTGTGATAAATTTTTGTTAAATGTTACTATGTTAATGTAAAATAATAGTGATATGTTAGAGATCTGTTTGAAAAAAAGTGTGAATATGGTACGGACTGTAAGCAACGTCAGTTACTTTCCTGATGCCAAGTATGATATTTTGTTAGGTTTGATGTTATACATTATTTTCATCATGTTATGTTAGCTTTATTGATGTGAAAACTTTGTTATTTATTGTTTTACTGTTTTAGTTTATGTAAAAATGTAAATTTTTTTACGTTATAAACATAAAAAGAATAAAATTTTTAGTAAAAACAAAAAGTTTTAAAGAAATAAAGTTAAAAGTTTTTTTTTTAAAAACAAAACTAAAAAGTTTTAAAGAAATAAAATTAAAAATAGCTAAAAGTTTTTTAAAACAAAAGGTTTTAAAGAAATAATTAAAAAATAAAAGTTTTTAAAACAAAGAAAAAGATGTGAAAGGCGTTCTGTATGGGTTGTTAGTTACTTTACTGTTGTTATTGAACTTTGTTAATGTTAGTTGTTTATTCGTTTTTGGTGTATGTTAGGTTAGTTATACATTATATTCTTACATCAGGTTGTGTTATGTTAGCTTTATTGATGTGAAGGTCTTATAGGTCAGTATATAGTTCGAGGTTAGCAAAAGAACATATTTTTTTATATGCTATGTTTAATCCAAACAGACGCTCGAAATACGACTGGAGTCAACAGATCAATAGATCAATACCCCAATAGATCAGGGGTTAATGGGTAGGGGGAGGGTGGGCTTGATCACTGATCTAGTGGATTTAATTGCTTTAGGGGTATGTAAAACATGAATTTTTTTTTACGTTGTAAACATAAAAAGAATAAAATTTTAGTAAAAACAAAAAGTTTTAAAGAAATAGTTAAAAAATTAAAAGTTTTTTAAATAAAAACAAACTAAAATGTTTTAAAGAAATAAATTTACAAATAGCTAAAAGTTTTTTGAACAAAAGTTTTAAAGAAATAAAGTTAAAATAATAAAAGTTTTTAAAACAAAAGAAAAAAAGATGTGAAAGACAACTCTATATGTTTTGCTAGTTACTTCACTGTTGTTATATTGAACTTTGTTAATGTTAGCTATTTATTCATGTTTAAGGTGTGTTAGGTTTATCGGTGTATGTTATATTCTTTGGTTCAGACTATGATATATTAGCTTTGTTAAGCCAAAACTTTGTTACGTTGGTATATATTCGTTGGTCTTTATGATATTAGGTACGATGATGCAAAATATTACAGTGTTAATATGAAAATAGTAATGATATGTTAGAGATATGTCGAAAACGTGAATAGGTTATTACGTTTTTTTTGTATGCAATCGTAGTTACCACTGTTGTTAAGTATGGAAACTTTGTTTAATGTTAGTGATTTATTCAGGCATAGGGTATGCTCGATTTGATGTTATACATTATATTGTTACATCAGGTTATGATATGTTAGCTTTTTATTGATGTGAAATCTTTGCTGCATGTTAGCGTATTTTCGTTGGTCAGTATGATAATTACACAAGATTGTGATAAATTTGTTAAATGTTACTATGTTAATGTAAAAATAATAATGATATGTTAGAGATATATTTGAAAAAGTGTAAAGTTACGTATTGTATGTAAATGTTAGTTATGTCACAGTTGTTAAGTATTGAACTTTGTTAATGTTGACTGCTTATTCGTGTATAAGATGTGTTAGGATGTTGTACATTATATTCGTAGTTCATATGAT
This sequence comes from Trachelipus rathkii, assembly GCA_015478945.1. Taxonomy (NCBI): domain Eukaryota; kingdom Metazoa; phylum Arthropoda; class Malacostraca; order Isopoda; family Trachelipodidae; genus Trachelipus; species Trachelipus rathkii. Next base: position 1,893 of record JABUQX010000561.1, on the reverse strand, counting down.
CCTATGTTTGCTTTATTAATATGAAAACACTCAATGTTAGTTACTTTACTGTTGTTAAGTATGGATCTTTGTTAATGTTAGCATATATTCATTGATCAGTATGGTAATTAGACAAGGTGATAAATTTTTGTTCAATATTACCATGTTAATGTATAAATATCCACATTGGTAGGATGGGAGGGGTGGGGTGGTTTGATTACTGATTGTTTAGGATATGTAAAAAAGCCATTTGTTTGGTTATAAATATGAAAAGAGAAAATTTTAGTAAAACAAACTGTGAAAGCATATAAAACAAAAATAAACAGAAAGTTGTGTTATATGATAAGCAAAATATGACATGAATCAACAGATCATAGATGGAGTAAAAGAGGAGGAGGCTGAGGAGGCCAGTCACAGACTGTATGATGGGAGGTCGGGTTTAAGACTGGGAAGAGGCTGAAGGCCTGGCAGAGGCCCTAGAGGCCTGAGGCCCAGAGGCTTTGAGGGTGTTTGATTTATATAAAAAACGTAAATTTTTTTGTTATAAACTTAAAAGATAAAAAAAATGTTTAATTTTTTTTTTTTTAATTTTTTAAAAAAATTTAAAATTTTTAAATTTTTTTAATTTTTTTTTTAAAATTTTTTTATTTTTTTAAAAATTTTTTTTAATTTTTAAAAAAAAAATTTTTAATTTTTTTTTATTTTTTTAATTTTTTTTAATTTTTTTTTTATTTTTTTTTTTTTTTTTTTTTTTTTTTTTTTTTCTGTATCGAGGATACATTATAAAAAAAATATATAACAAGTTTCGTTGTTCCACGTCAATATTTCAGTTGGTGACCCCCCTTTGGGATGTGAATGGATATTTAACCCATATATGATATGAGTACTAGATATGAAAGGTATATCCCGAGTTTCATCGTTCTAGGTCAATATTTCAAGTTTGGGGTCCCGGAGACCCCCTTTAGGCTGTGTACGGCTATTTAACCCATATATGATGTGAGTACCTTATATGGTAGGTGTATACCGAGTTTCCATCGTTCTAGGGGCCATTATTTCTAGTTTTAGGGGGCTATCCTAATTTGGTCAAATCGGTCATTTACCCGGATAAGATTCTAACATACAACCTAAAAAGGTTGTATATTAAGTTTCTTTGTTCTATGTCAATATTTCAGATTTTGGGGTGAGTACCCCGTCTGGGGCACCCACAGTCATTTTTACACCAGGGTCATCTAAGATACATCCTCAGAAGATGTTGTATACTGAGTTTCATCATTCTATGTCAATATTTAGATTTGGTGGGGCTATCCCAGAATTGCTTCAATTTTGGTATTTGTCACCTTTCGGATACATTCAAGATACACCCTAAAAGGCTGCATATCAGTTCTTTGCTTGTTCATAAATAATATTTCAGATTTTTAAGAGTACCCCTGTCTGGGGCAACCCATAGTCATTTTACACCTGGGTCCATCAAGATACATCCTGTAAGGTTGTATACTGAGTTTCATCGTTCGGCGTCAATATTTCAGATTAGTGTTGGTCCTAATTGGCCTTCAAATCATATTTACCTGATTATCTAAGATAACCTAAAAGGCTATATCAAGTTCATTGTTTCATGTCAATATTGATTTTGGGGGTGAGTACCTTCTAATAGAGCACCCCGGCCATTTTACACCGGGTCATCTAGTATATAACCAGAAGGTTAGTTGGAGTTTTACCGTTCTAAAAGTCAATATTAGATCAGTGGGCTGGTCCCCAATTTGGTCATATCGGTCATTTTACCCTGATACATCTAAGATACAACCTAAAAAGGCTGTATATCAAGTTTCGTTGTTCTATTAGTTATACAACAAAACGCTAGAGCGTTCACTTATAAATGCAGAAACACAAACACCCAACGATTGAAATCATGATACC
>JABUQX010000560.1:17500-20000 GCA_015478945.1 Trachelipus rathkii | reverse complement strand
TAATAATCTTGACTTAGTGGTTGTGTAAGTTAACTTAAAAGAACTTACAAGTCGTCAAAGTCCAGTTTTGGATAAGTTTCGTGAATTCTGTTAGATAAAGTTCCACGTCTTTTATTTTATTTTACCCTTGTGATTATATATTATATATATTATTATTATTATTACATATTATTACATATTATTACATATTATATTATGATACATATATATATATTATTATATATTATTATTACATATATTATTATATATATATAACATATATATATTATTACATATATTATTATTATTATTATTATTATTATTATTATATATTATTATTATATTATTAATATTATATATTATTATTATTATACATATATATATTATTATTATTATTATTATATTACATATTACATATATTATTATAAATTATACATATTACATATTATTATATATATTATTAAGATTTATATATATTATATATATATATATACATTTTTATATATACATATATTTATATATTACATATTATTGTTATTATTATATTATTATTATATATATTATTATATATATTATTACATACATATATATATATATTATATATATATATATATATATTATTATTAGCATATTATATATATATATATATATATATATATATATATATATATATATATATATATATATATATATAGCTCCGTGAATGACTCATTCTTCTTTCGTGCTCAACATATAGCGACTCGCGATATCTGAGTTATTAATTTCTCAAAAACTTGATTCCTGAACAGAAATCGGATCTTTTATAAATATATATATTATATATATATATATATATATATATATATATATATATATATATATATATATATATATATATATATATATATATATATATATATATATATATATATATATATATATATATATATATATAGCATATATATATATATATATATATATATATATAAAATAGACTGTTCAAAGCTGATTCATATAACTAGAGAACGGCAGCACCTACAATAAAAAAAATTATATATTTAATCGTGAAATTTTAAGGAGGGGTTTTTTATTTTTATTTATACTTATTTTTTTTTTTTTTTTTTGCATTTATTCGTTGAAAATGTTTAGAATTTTTTTTTATTTTCCCCATTTAGGAGGCTCGATCCGACGGGGGAGAGTTGGAGGGACGTTCTCCCGCCAACTACTGGAAGCTGAGAGACTTTACTTCTGCCATCTTTGCAGTATACCGTGTATGGTATTCCTTTTAGTTAATAAAAAGAATAACACATATGGTATTACTTTAACTAAAGAATTTCATAGGGAAACTGCAAAGATAGCAGGAGTCGGGGTCTCTCGGCTCCTGGTGAACGACGGGGACTTTTTCCCTCTGTCCCACGTCGGCTTGAGCCCCTAAATGGGGAAAAACTTTTAAATAATCTGATGAATAAATGAAAAAAATTATAAACCCTCCTTAAAAATTTCCGCTGATTCCAAATATATAATTTGTTTTACTGTAGATGCTGCCATTCTCAAGTTACATGATGTCAGCTTTAGACAGTCTGACCATATATATATATATATATACTTTTTTGCAAATATATATAGTATATAGTATATATATATATATATATATGTATATATATATATATATATATATATATATATATATATATATATATATATATATATATATATATATATATATATATATATATATATATATATATATATATATATATATATATATATATATACAGTATATATATATATATATATATATATATATATATATATATATATATATATATATATATATATATATATATATATATATATATATATATATATATACTTTTTTGCAAATCTGTCGGTAAGGGTTGCTGTGCGTTGCGCAAAAACGGTACTAACCAAGAACCGCAACTCACAGTAAATTTTAAGCGCACACCGCACGGTACCAGACTTTTATTTTTCTTCCGTAACTCACCTCACCTCACCTCACCTATTTCACCACACCGCACCAGGACAATGAAATTGTCTTACGCATCCCAACTAACCTCGTCCAATGCTTTGCCCAACCCCAGTTAAAACCCCTATATATAGAACTTAGATATTGTGTTATAATTGGGAATCGTTTAATGTAGAATTTAAAAGAATCAAACAGAACCTGATCAACTTTAACCAGCTGTTAAATTTAATCGAAAAAATAATAAACAAACCATCAACAAATTCTACTATAAACAGGCTAATACGGGCAATATCTTTGAAAACGTTAACTTTGAATTTAAAAGATGAAACTCTAAAGCTTTCGATAGAGAAGGAAAATGCTTACGCGGCATTATTAACACATTAAATTAAGAAGCAGCACAAAAACCACAGTTAAACTATACAACAAAACAAGAAAACTTTCTTACTACTTCTCTACTAAGGATGCCCTTTCAGTTAATCCTTATGTCATGTGTCAATTCGCATGCTCTGAGTCCGACTCTACGTCAACGTATACTAGTTAAACGACTAAAAGATT
>JABUQX010000560.1:0-5000 GCA_015478945.1 Trachelipus rathkii | reverse complement strand
TCTTCTTTTATCCTACGTATGTACCTTTTATTATTTCTTGTTTCCTCCTTATATAATTCCAAGCATCTTTCTTTTGAAACTTCATCACTTGCATTTAGTACATCCAAACACGCTTCTTTTTTACTTTTAACCGCTTGCATCACCTCTTCATTCCACCACACACTGTAAACATTCTATATATCTGTCTAAGGGTTATTAATACTCGCTCCACCACCGGGGAATAACTACGACTACAATAACTAATACAATGAATACTACAATGACTAATACAATCGTAGTATAGAAATTACATGCACGAATGTTCAGCAATTTTACTCCCTCCAAATATTTAGCTCGGCAATTATATGGTCACGCTCTCAGTCATCAGTTCAAATTTTTATTATTTTTAAATAAATATTTATATGTTTATATATATATATATATATATATATATATATATATATATATATATATATATATATATATATATATAATATATATATATATATATATATATATAATATATATATATATATATATATATATATATAAAATTGATTTTCAATTACAAAACTTAAAGGGGGAAGGTTCTAAACAAAAAAAAAATTTAGTAAGAATCATTTTAAGTATGACTCCTGAATTGATTAATTTTTTCACATTGCTGAAATTTTGACAAAGTTTCAATTATTTATTTTTATTAGTTTTGAATAATTATTTTTTATATTCTTTATATTTTTATGATTCGTATACATAAACAAATTTTTATTATTTTTTATATAACTACCTCCATGTTTTATAACTTTTAAAACAGAAGTGTTATGTTCTGTGAGCAATGACAAAATTTTCTTGACAAAATTTTGATGACAAATGAATTCCGAGAAAATAAATGTTTTCGACTAACCATATACGTACAATATAAATTTTAATTATTAATTCTAACGGAAAACAATTTTTATTTTACACTGACGATGCAGTAATACTGTATCTACGATTTTAAATTTTTACGAATTATTTTTTGAGCGACATAAATTTAAATTTTTAGACCGGTACCTTTTAAATTTTAAATTTTCCAATTTATTGTTTCACTTACTTTAATTTTTTTTTTTCTAAATTAACGAATTTTATATTTTATTTAAAATTTTTCAATTATTTTTCCAATTATAATTTTTACCCTTGTGTTTTACTTAAATTTTAAATTTTTTGAATTTTCAACAATTTAGCGCTTCTGCTTACTTTTCTTTGTGTGTGAACTTACTGTTTGTATGTAAAAAAAATGAAAAAAGTAGTTTAATGAGTGTTTGTAATTATAGCGTTTGACAATTAAAAGAATTTTGGTTACACCGAAAAATAGAGGAGAGATAAAAGAAAAGTCAAACATCTCGTAGATTCTTCCATTCCTAATTTTAAAAACTGGACACTAATTTTAGGCCGAAGTGAGAAAGTGATTTGAAAGGTGATTAACGCGGATATTTGAAATTCAGTGATGGAAACTGAATAACAAATAAACGTAGGCTAACCGGATTAGTTCAAATCTTGAGGACTATTCTATAAAAAATACCATAACATTATATAAGAACTTATGGGTCCAAGATCAAATAGGATTGCTGTTACGCGTCCAGACCTTTGATTTATTCCGCACGAAAATGTGATTTATATATAAAGTTACCCTATTATGAACATATATTTACAAAACTACGTTAAGGAATTAACCTCTCTTTTACGAAACCATTTTCCCCAATTGAATGTCAATTTAATTTTTACTGCTTTACACAAGGTATCTTCAATTTGCAATCATAAAGACCGTATCCCTATAGCTCTTCAATCCTCAATTATATATAAATTTACTTGTGACAGCTGTAATGCTGTCTATATTGGCAGTACGTCTCGCCAATTCTACGTGAGGATAAATGAACATAGGGGTATCTCCACCCGTACCAAATCATTATTGAATTCACCATCCCATTCCGCCATTAGAGACCACTCCCACACATTAGACCACACCTTTAACTATAATAATTTCAATATATTAGCCAAAACTAAATCACAAACCAACCTACATATTTTAGAAACATTATACATCCACAACACTAAACCATCCCTCAATAGCGATTCCGGTCCTTTTAAACTAAAGTTGTGTTAACCCTGACATGGAGTAGCGCCCTTCTCGCATATACGTTATATAGATCTTAAATTTGTAACTCTAAATGGTGAATTTTTTTTTTCTTTACCAGAGTATTTTGACGATGTTTTTAACTTTGAATGTTAACATTGGTTTAGTTACCCTATTAATAATAAACTTAAGTTAAATTTGTGCTTATAATTTGATTTCAACTTCATGGTTATTTTTGTTACGGAGCGACGTCCTGTTTTTAATCTTAATTCATTTTTGTAAATATGTAAGATGTTTTTGTGATAACTATTTTTTTAACATTAAATGTAAATTTATTTTTGTATATCTAATGACATTGTTCTATATAGATTTTATAACTTTAATATTTGTTATTATTTATTATATATTATGTATTTTAGTTTTCACCTGAAGATGGAAATAGGTTAATTTCCGAAACGTTGTGAATTTTTTAATTAAGATTTCTATGTGGAGGGGCTCTGGTGTTGCTTTTCCTCATCAAATTGAAATTTCCATCACATAGTAACTGGATCGACTCTATATATATATATATATATATATATATATATATATATATATATATATATATATATATATATATATATATATATATATATATATATATATATATATATATATATATATATATATATATAGTTATATATATATATATATATATATATATATATATACACACACACACACCACACACACACACACACACACACACACACACATTACACACACACACACACACACACACACATACATGAGTGGCCAGACACAAAGAAAGAAAGAGGAGTGAGGAGAGAGAAAGAGGAGAGAGAGAGAGAGAGAGAGAGAATGGAATGGAATGTTTGACGACAACGCCACGATGGACTAAAAGTAAAGCGCGAGAATTGTTCCTGTTGTGAATATAACACCCACCCAACAGGAACCACGACGCACTCTACCAGTCCACACTCGGGCGTAGCGACAAACAGGCACCGCGCAGAGTGAAATACTTTATAACCGGGGAATATATTGTATGTGTAACAACCTGCTACAATTTCAACGCAGTGTGATAGGTATTCAAAATAGCCCCTTTAAGTAATTTCACACTGCTGGGATGTAGAACCTGGGCCCTAGCAGATGTCCGCGTAGGTTTTTGACGACCACGCCACGATGGACTAAAAGTAGCGCGAGAATTGTTCCTGTTGTGAATATAACACCCACCCAACAGGAAACCACGACGCACTCTACCCGTCCACTACTCGGGCATAGCGCGACAAACAGCGCACCGCGCAGAGTGAAAAAACTATAACCGGGGAATATGATGGATGTGTGTAACAAATGCGCCAACAACGCAGTTTGATAGGTATTCGCAATGTCCCAAGTAATTCCCCACACTGCTGATGTGAACCTGGGGTCTCAGCAGATGCCCGCGTAGGTTTTTGACGACCACGAAACGATGGACTAAAAGTAAAGCGCGAGAATTGTTCCTGTGGTGAATATAACACCCACCCAACAGAAACCACGCCGACGCACTCTACCCGTCCACACCCGGGCGCGTAGGGACAAACAGGGCACCGCGCAGAGGGAAATACTTTATAAACTGTATGTATAACAGCTGCTACAAATTCAACGCAGTGTGATAGGTATTCGAAAACTTAATAATTTCACACTGCTGGGATGTGAACCTGAGCCCCCCTAGCAGATGTCCGCGTAGGTTTTTGACGACCACGCCACGATGGACTAAAAGTAAAGCGCGAGAATTGTTCCTGTGGTGAATATAACACCCACCCAACAGGAACCACGACGCACTCTACCCGTCCACACTCGGGCGGTAGCGACAAACAGGGCACCGCGCAGAGTGAAAATAATTTATAACCGGGGAATATATGGTGTGTAACAACTGCTACAAATTCAACGCAGTGTGATAGGTATTCAAAAATAACCCCTGAAGTAATTTCACTTGAATGTTTTAGTTTGATGAAAGTAGAAAAAGAGCTGCTGAGAGATAGGGATGAGAGCAAACCGAATGGCTCTAAGATAGAGGGCAGTTGGTGTAGGTAATTTTGTGTTATATGTATGAGTCGAAAACCAATGTATAAGAGGAGGAAGAAGTGGGTTTTCTGTAGACAGAAAAGGATAGATGGTGGAGAGTTTTTCCATGAAATTAAAGTATCAAGAAAAGGTAGAGAAGAGTTAATAGGTAATTCATGTGTGAAGGAGATAGAGGGATGAATGTTACTGATATGTTGTAAAATGAAATTTATATTGATGTTATTTGGAAGTGCGCAGAACACCTCGTCCATATAATGAAGCATTGTGGCATTAGAAAGAGAAGGGTGATGAATAATGTAGTGGTGTTCAAAGAGTTCCATAAAAATATTGCTTAAAGTGGCAGATAAGGGAGAACCCATTGAGAAGCCATAAGTTTGTTTGTAAAAAGAAATGTTAAAAGTAAAGAAACTGTGATCAAGTGTGAGAGAAATAAGTTGCTTAAGAAAGAAGAAAGGATAACTTAAAGTGATGTTATGTTCTTGAATATAGTTTTCTAGTTAGTTTAGAGTAAATGGGACAGGTACGGAATGGAAAAGGAGGCGGACGTTGTTAAGAAATTGGGTGTGTGAAAGGATTATGTATGAATACGCCAGCGAAATCTTGTATTGATGAGATGGGAAGGTGAACTTTTGCCGATTAATTTTAATTGAGAAGATAACCAGGAAGGAAGTTTATAAGTAGTGCAATTAGTATTGAAAATGATAGGGCGTAAAGGGTGACTAGGCTTGTGAATCTTTGGCAAGCCATAGAAGTTGGCAAGATCAGTCATGTACGCCTTATTTTTATTATAAATGTCGGGTATATTACTACTTGCGTTCAAGCAAATTTATATTAGATATGTATATAT
>JABUQX010000559.1:17500-21516 GCA_015478945.1 Trachelipus rathkii | reverse complement strand
GTGTCATAGTGAATGTGTTTATAAGTGTAAGTGTGTGTGCGTGTGTGTGTGTGTTGTGTGTGTGTGTGTTGTGTGGTGTGTGTGTGTGTGTGTATGTGTGTTCTAAATAATAATAACAATAGGCATGAAGTAAATAACACTAAGTATAATAAAAATAATAAAAATAAAATAATAAAAATAATAAAAATAATAATAAAAATAAATAATAATAAAAATAAATAAAAAGTATTAAAACAGTTAAAAAACATATTAATGTTAATAAATATATGAGTTTAAGTGTAAAGCATAAAGTTAAAACTAGTAAAAGCAGAAAGTTAAACGCAGTAAAGCAGAAGTTTATAGCAGTAAAAAAACATGAGTTAAAGCAGTAAAACATGAGTTAAAGCAGTAAAGCCCAGTAAAACAAAAGCATACTAATCCCCCCTAGGTGTTAGGTAACACCTCTATTGATTTACTGATTTACTGCTTTAAGGTATGTAATGTTAATGAATATGTGAGTTAAAGCAGTAAAACATATGAGTTAAAGCAGTAAAACATGAGTTAAAGCAGCAAAACATGAGTTAAAGCAGTAAAGCAGTAACAACAAAAGCATATCTATAGCCCTAGGTGTTATGTAAGCCCTCTATTGATTTTAACTGATTTACTGCTTAAGGTATGTATGGTAATAAATATGTGAGTTAAAGTAGTAAAACATATAAGTTAAAGCAGTTAAACATGAGTTAAAGCAGTAAAAATGAGTTAAAGCAGTAGCAGTAAAACAAAAGGCATTACTAATCCCTCTTGGTGTTAGGTAACCACCTCTATTGATTTACTGATATACTGCTTTAAGGTAATGTAATGTTAATAAATATGTGAGCTAAAGCAGTAAAAGCAGTAAAACAGTAAAACATGAGTTAAAGCAGTAAACACATGGTTAAAAGCATTCAAGCAGTAAACAAAAGCAACTAATCCCCTCTTGGTGTTGGTAAACACCTCTTATTGAATTACTGAATTACTGCTTTAAGGTATGTAATGTTAATGTTTTTAATAAATTTCGTACAGTTGTAGTAAAATAAAATGTTTATTTATCAGCACTCTGGTTTTTTTTCTTCTTACTACAATTTTTACAAATTTATAAATTAAAAGTATAAGTAAAAAGTATTAAGTAACAAATAATGTTAATAAATATATGTGTTAAAATAATAGGTCTGTAATGAATTACAGTTTTAGGTTTGCGAAAATGTTTTTATAAAAAATGTTTAAGTATGAAATAAAAAGAAATGACTCATAGTATATTTGAAAAGAATTTTGAAACGTACCTGCTTCTTACGGTGATTGGGAATCAAAATGTACTGAACCAACAAAATGTACTGAACCAATCAATAAATCTGAGTCATCAAAGATGAACGGACAAAGATGACGCATCAAAGATGAGTCATACAAAGATGAATCATCATAAGGTGTAACAAGATGATCATTAAAGATAGTCCAATCAAGAGCTGAGGCTCATGCGAGTGCATCAATGCTGAGTCATGCAATTGAAGCATCAAAGTTGAGGCCTCAAGATAATCGAGTGTGTGAGTGTAGAGTGTAGTGTATCTGTGTGTGTAGTGTATATGGCCTAGTGTAAGTGTCTATCGCTAGTGTAAGTGCTTATAAGTGTCATAGTGTGTAAAAGTGTCATAGTGTATGTGTGTATAAATGACATAGTGATTGTGTGTATAAGTGTCATACGTGTATGTGTGTTAAGTGACATGGTGTGCAATAAGTGTTAGAAAAAGACTAACTTATAGTAGGAAGCATCCTAGCAAGTTTAATATACACCAATCGATTCCTCATACCTTTTAACCTAGGGGTAGACACCCATATTAGGGCTATTCGGGGCTCAGGGGAGCTAGAAAAGGCTTGAAAAAGTGGCACTCAGTTGGAACTATGTGGCACTCACTTGGCACTATGTGGCACACACTTGGCACTCATTGGCACTTACTTGGCACTATATGGCACTCACTTGGCACTCACCTGGCACTCACCTGGCACTCATCTAATCCTCATAGAACACTAATAGAAATCCCTGGTACTTCTTACGGTGATTGCGGCAACCATCAAGCCATCCAAGTTAGCGGTGGGTCAAATTGACGACCATAGTAATATGGCAGGTTAGGCGAAATATCATGGTCAACAAGGTTAAGAACATCAAAAAAGGGCTCAAGTCCCTAAAGGAAGGACAAAATTACGTGGGTCAAAACCTTGACCGCCATGGAACGACCAATAGGGTTTTTTTTTTTTTTTTTTTTTTTTTTTTGGCAGTTTTTTGTGGGTGTATAAGTGTAAATGTAAGTGGGTCTATGGGTAAATGTAAAAGTGTCAAGGAATGTTTATAGAGTGTCATAGTGAAATGTCTGTATAAGTGTAAGTGTGTGTGTGTGTGTGTGTGTGTGTGTGTGTGTGTGTGTGTGTTTGTGTGTGTGTAGGTGTTCAAGTTAGGATAGATCCATACATACGTTCAAGTTAGGAACGAAATATGTGACGGGTGGACCACGAGTGGGGAAAAAATTAGCGTGGGCCAAAAATGACCCATGGTATATGGCAAGGTCAAGGCCTAAATATCATGGAAAAACAAGGTTAAGATATCAAAAAGGGCTATGCCCGTAAAGGAAGGACAAAAAATTACCGTGGGCAAAAATTGACCATGGTTTCTGTCAGAGGGTTGTGTATGTGGTACGCACGCGCACGTGTGTAGATGTGATCGCAATATCAAAAAATAAGGGCTAAAGCCCCTAAAGAAGATCAAAATATTACCGTGGGCAATAAAATGACCCAATGATCGAAAAATTAGGGGGGCGTAAAATAGGGGGGCAATACGTACAACGGTTGCTTACGCAACCGTTTGGCGCAACCCTTCTTCGAAGGGTTGCTAAAAATTAGGGTTGCCAAAAAATCAGGGTTGCCGAAAAAATTAGGGTTGCCAAAAAATTAGGGTTGCCAAAAAATTAGGGTTTTCAAAAAATCAGGGTTCTCAAAAAATGGGTTCTCAAAATAATCCGGGTTCCTTCAAAAATACCATGGCCAAAAATGGACCCATGGAAGACGCAAGGGTTGGTCCCGAAAAAAAGGTAAAGTCCCAAAAGGTCAAGGCCCAAAAAATTCAAGTCAGGTAAAAAATTTGGGCTAAAAAGGTCAAGCCCAAAAGGTCAAGTCGGTAAAAATTTGTGCTGAAAAAATGGCGGTTTGCCCAAATTTTATGGTGGGGTAAAAGAGGTAAAAGGTCACGTAAAGAATGGGGTCAAAGCGCCGGGTTCCGCAATATCCCTCTCCTAACTACTGGAGTGGTATAATGCTGGTGTGATTTTTTTCCCTTCTATATGCTGGAATTATTGTAATAGTTGATGCAGGGGTTGATCTACTGACTGAGAGTGATTTACTGTAGAATTGACAGTTAATCAAGTCAAGATAGGCTTTTAAAGAGAGAATTTTTATTTCAATTAGTAGATGATGGATCTGTATTGCTGAGTATTTATTTACGTGTGGCTTTTGAAGTGATATTATTGATGTGAGTGATGAGTGCCAAATGAGTGCCAAAGGTCAAATCTAGGATTATGGGTTGCTTATTTAGAGGGAGTTTATTGTTTGATAGGAAAATTAATGGGTGGATCTTAGATTCTCTTCTTTCTGGGGTGAATATGGAAATGTATATATATATATATATATATATAATAATATATATATTATATATGATATATATATAATATATATATATATATATATATATATAATATATAATATATATTATATATAAATACTATAATATATTATATTATAATATATAATATGTTGTGTGTGTGTGTGTATTTTATATGTAGGTATGAATAAGTTAAAAATTTCCAGCCCCGGGGACCTGGCTTTTCCCCCTGGGCCTTTGCTCAACTCCGTCCCCAAGATCAACCCTTAGCAAGCAGATCTTACGTCGCTCATATTTTAAGCATCATTAGAATTTCTGACCTTGAACTCTACATTGAATCTCGAATCGCGTAAGAATA
>JABUQX010000559.1:2500-5000 GCA_015478945.1 Trachelipus rathkii | reverse complement strand
ACGCAAAGCGGGTTCCCTTTTTTATATAAATTTTGTGTGTGGATTGGCTGCTGCAGTCTTGATCGATGTCATACCTCATTTTTGCAGCCACTTCTGTTCTTTGGAATTCCTTTACCCCATCTATTTTTTCCTGTTGTATTTAATCTTTCTCTTTAAAATACAGTCTTGCCACTCACCACCTCGAGAATATTTGCTTCGTTAGTCTCTCTGCTTCGTTTTGTTTTGCCTGCTTCCGATTTTTATAAACAAGTCCCTTTCCCTTGATGAGCCTGTTAGATCTCTGAAAAATAAAATACAAAAATATCAAATCAAACGATACGATTAAACATAAATCTATTAGTTTACCAAACAGCAATAAGTTATGAAGATTTAATGATGCAATAACGTTCCCATTCACAAAATCAAACAAGCATTTAACTTTTCCTTTTAAAACAAAAACTCAAGTTTTGCTTTTCCATCACTAATCCGTGGCACTGGGAGGCACTATTTTTCAATTGGCTAATAAATCAAACGGAGAGACAGTAATATTTATCTGCTCATCCTACGTCTTTATGCAGAGAGAGAGAGAGACGAGCAGACGGCAGAGAGAAGACGAGAGTAGAGGAGAGAGAGAGGAGCAGCAGAGGAGAAAGGCGAGGCAGAGAGGGGGAGAAAGAGAGAAGAGGGAGAGAGAGAGAGCAGAGAGAAAGGGAGAGGGAGAGACAGCACAACAAATAATAGAAAGAGAAGGAAAAGAGAGGAAAGAGAGAATGAGGGGCGGGGGAGGGGAGAAAGAGAGGAAAGACGAAGGGAGGAAAGAGAAAGGAAAAGAGGAGAGCACGAAAGAGAGAGAAGATGAGCAAAGACGGCAGAATCGAGAGAAAGAGAGAAAGCAGAGCAAGATGAGCGAAAAGAGAGAAAGAGAGACAAGAGAAAGAGAAAGAGAAGAGAAAGAGAAAGAGATAGAAGAGAAAGTAAGTACGAGGAAAAATAATGCTACAGACCAGATGAAGAAAGACACTGGAGAGATAGATAGATAGCATAGAAGATAGACACGCAGTTTTTCCTACTTTCATACTATTTCTAAACTGGGTGGAACACAAGCAACACAGACTTATACATACACACATAAATACATACATACACACATACAATACATTTACATACATACATTACATACATACATACATACATACATACATACATACATAGATTAATAATAATAATAATAATAATAATAATAATAATAATAATAATAATAATAATAATAATAATAATAATAATAATAATCATCAACAGATGATAGAGACGAAAACGACGACATGCTGATTTTGACGGAATTGGAAAATATTGACGATGAACTGGACAAAGAAGGTATTCATATTGTTAAAATTTGTTATGATTAGTAGCGTTACGAGAATTCGGCATTGAAAGCACTCATTATTGTTATAGATAATTATTTTATTATTATAATTATTATTTATTATCATATCATATATAGTATTATTATTAAACATGCCAAAAAACGTTCCCAATTCGTTTCCTTTTGTTGAATGGACTTTAATTTGCTATAAAACTGAACTTCCTTTTTTTCTTTATTGAGCTTCAAATTGATTTATTTTTTAAATTCATTTTAATTTAAGCTTTTTCGTATGCCGATGTATATACTTTTATATTCGGTTTCTACAACGAATGTTGCAACTACTATATATATATAATATCTTTATTACAATATATATATATATACTATATATATATATATATATATATATATAATATATATATATATATATATAATATATATATATATATATACTTATATATATATATATAGCCCACCTCCAATGCGAGGGCGTTAGCCCTCGCTCAATAGACAAGCCTTGCTCCGTTAGGAGCAAGCCAAAGGCTTGTTATTATTATTAAATTTGATATTATCTATTATTATTTATTATTATTATTATTCATTATTATTATTATTATAAAGTTTTTGATTTTATTTCCAATTTTCTCAAATAGTTATTTCTGTGACATAGTTTAATCTTTCTTAAAATAATCTTTGAAAACAATTTACATGAGAAGAAGAAGATATATTTATTTACATTTAAATAAATATATCTTCTTCTTCTCATGTAAATTGTTTTCAAAGATTATTTTAAGAAAATTAAACTATGTACAGAAATAACTATTTAGAAACTTTGGAAAAAAATCAAAAACTTATTATAAAATCAAAGGCTGATATTGAATTCCTATTTTTATAATATTATTACTTAGTAATATGTATTATTATTATTATTATTATTATTATTATTATTATTATTATTATTATTATTATTATTATTATTATTATTATTATTATTATTATTATTATTATTATTATTATTAATATAGATTATATTATTATTATTATTATTATTATATTATTATTATTATTATTATTATTATTATTATTATTATTAGTCCAGTAGTAGTAGTAGTTAGTAGTCAGCTAGTAGTAGTCAGTAGCTAGTCAGCTCAGTAGTCA
>JABUQX010000558.1:80000-81446 GCA_015478945.1 Trachelipus rathkii | reverse complement strand
GGAATGTTCAGGGTTCTCCATCTTTCTTCTTAATTCTCACCCCCCCCCCCCCCACCCCCCCCCCCCCCCCCCCCCCCCCCCCCCCCCTTAGATAACGATGGCCGAACTATCTATTCATGTTATTTTATCAACAACTAGTATCTCTAGAGAAAGGTCGCAATATAAGACCAATTATGCTTTTTATCGGATTGTAATAAGTCAGTACTAAATAAAGTTCAATGTGAGTAAGAGGTCGTTTTTTAACACTCTCTCTGTAGTTAGAATGCGTGTATAGCACTAAAAATGTGCTTATAAATTGTTTATTCATATATAATGTTAAGATATTACATACTGCAATGAATGTCACGTAGTTGATCAATCATCCAAAACTCTTTTACTTTGCTTCTGGTGAGATCTCGTCACTTTAAAGTCTCAAAAAAACAACTTCATTGATATAAAAAAAAAAATTGAACGAAAGCGATTTTTTGATATAAAATAGGTCACCAGACAAATTCCTGGGTTTTCCTCACATCTGCTGTGCTTCAAGTGTTACGCTTCCTGAATGGTGACATAATGAAATCTCGTCAGATGCCATTGCAATTATAATAGTTTGTGAAGGAACTTGTGAATATAACATTATCCGGCTCCGGACGAATATTTTTGTATATCTGACCTCCTTTCCGGATCTTTTATGGAGAGGTTAAACACTTTTATTCTTTTTTTAATTTGAGTATTTAGTTTCATACAGATTAATTCCATTGATTTAAAATTAAATATATTTACTTTTAGTTTAGTACAATAAAACTAATAAATGGCGCGCGGTTATGCCATGCAATGATGAATAA
Source organism: Trachelipus rathkii (assembly GCA_015478945.1). Lineage (NCBI taxonomy): Eukaryota > Metazoa > Arthropoda > Malacostraca > Isopoda > Trachelipodidae > Trachelipus > Trachelipus rathkii. The sequence continues at coordinate 80,622 of JABUQX010000558.1, read as the reverse complement.
GGTTGTGAGAGTTTTTTCTTTATTTAGTAATTAGACGTTGAACGCTTTTAAGAAAGGTTGTATTTAGATAATTAAAAGGGCCTTTGATATTGAAAAATTTTTTATGATTTTTAATTTCTTTAAACCTAATAGCAGTAAATGCGTTTTATTTTAAATTATGTAGAGGCATTATTCATGAACATAATAAATAATATATATATAATATAATTATATTATATATATATATAATATATATATATAATATAATATATATATATTTTTGAAATATCATATATAAAAATATATTTTATATATATATATATATATATAATATCATATAATATATTAATAAATATATATATTAATATATAATATATATATTATATATATTTATATATTATATATATATATATATTATTATATATATAATATAAATATATATTATATATAATATATATATAATATAAGTATTCAAAATATTATGTTGGTCAAATATTCATGAAAAATATCTTTTAAAAAAATATATGGTTAACTTAAAGAACAAGTTCAATTTTTAATTAAAGTAATTGTCAAAATTTAAAATAACCTCTATTTGCTTTTACAATTAATCCAATTTTTATGATTTTTTTCGTAGTAGTCATAT
>JABUQX010000558.1:70000-75000 GCA_015478945.1 Trachelipus rathkii | reverse complement strand
TATGATGATGACGTGTTTATTAATGTGGATATAATTATATATATATATATATATTATATATATATATATATATAATATATATATATATATAATATATATATATATATATATATATATATATATATATATATATATAATAATGAAATACTTTATATTTCATAAAAGGAAAATTTATTACAATACATATATAAAAAATAATAATATCAATATTAGGAAAATTATAAAAAGAAATTACGAATATCTTTATTGAGAAGTTGGTCATTCGAAATACTTGCAAGTACCAAGCACAAGTACTTAGTACTTGTGCTTGGTACTTGCAAGAACTTTTGGCATTTTTAACTTGCCAATATCTTGTTAATTTCTTTTATCATTTTCCATACATATTGATATTATTATTTTTTATATATGTATTATATAAATAAATTTCCATTTATGGAATATAAAGTTTTCATTATATATATATATAGATATATATATATAAATATAGATATAATATATAGTATAATATATATATATATATATATATATATATATATATATATTATATATATATTATATATATATCATCATCATCATTTCATCATCATCATCATCTACCACCCCGTTTTCCCCAAGACTGCGGGTAAGGTTGCTTAACAATTCCACGAAACAGAAAAGTAGTTATTAGAATATGACACAAGTTTGAAAAGAAGCTTCAGCCCTACTCCCCCCGTTTATAAACCATTAGTGAGACTCTCCGCAGTCAGAAAAAATCACCCTAGAAGCTTCACGGACCGCGACGGACCTTACTATGGCATCTCGCCAATGTGGGGTTTCATCCCTCGTGGCCCAAGGTGGCTAGCAAACCATTACACCCTCCAAAAGCCCTACCATTGCCACTCCTGATTATGCACCTTTCTTCTCTCCACTGCCAAACTCACATTTCTCACTCCTCCAAACCATTCTTGTTGCTGACTCAATCCACTTTTTCTCTTGCGTCTCCCCAGCCGGTCGATTCCCAAACCACTCACACTATAATCCGCTTAACCAACCACTATCATCCATCCTTTCCACATGACCAAAACCATCTCACATATATATTTTTTTTTTTTGGTCATTTATTCTTTCATTTATCCCTTTTTTTCACACCATACAACTCTCTAATACGTTCATTCCTCATTTTATCAATTCTTCTTACACGTAACACGCCCCTAAGATTGTCCATCTGAAACACATTGTACTTTAGATCTATACCTTTCATTCCAGACCAAGTCTCACTACTTACATTAACACTTGGTAAGACTACATACCCTCATGTAAAAACCCTAGCGCACTCAAGACTTAGTCCTTGTACATCACCAAGGATTAATTTTACACCAAGCACCTTCCTGCAATTTCACGACTATCCTACTATACACTCTGCATTCATTCATTCCCTTTTCGTCCCACATATATATCCTTATAAATATTTAAACACAGTCACTTGTTCCAGCTGCTCACCATCTAGCACAACTTAACACCAAGGACTGTCCTCACTCACAACCATAATCTTACTCTTATCTACGGTTACTTTAACCCATGTCGTATTTACACACCATGCCCTCAAATCTTCTCTACCAATAATCTTCAAACTCTCTCAGATTCACCGCACAAAACCATATTTAATATAATATATAAATAATATTATATATATATAATACTATATTATATATATATATATATACTATATATATTTATATAATTATATATTATATATATATACTATATATATATATATATCTATATATTTATATAGGCGAGTGGTGATTGATTGGATTTGGAAGTTGTATAACAAGCGTTTATGGAGGGTATAGTTCCGAGGATTGGAGGAGGCAATATAGTACCGCTTAATAAGGTAAAGGGGAATAAGGTACTGTAAGGATTATTAGGGTAATAGTTATGAAGTTGTTAGGAAGATAGATGCTGGTATTTTGGTGAAAGAGAGCGTCGAATGACTGAAGAACTGATTTGGGAAGAACAAGGTGCGTTTGGAAGTGGTAGAGATGGTGGATTCAAATCTGTACCATTGAAACAAATGATGGATAATGAGGGAGCGAGGAAGAATAAACTGATTTAGGATAGACTTTGCAACAGCAGCGCATTAATGAGGATTAATAGGGGAAGCTCATATGGCAGGTGTTAGTTATATGGTGTTGGTGATAAGCTTCTGAATGAATGGAATCAAAGGTATGCATGACGATAGTGAAGCGTAATGTAAGAAAAATAGAGTCGAAAAGTGAAATTGCGTTTAATATTAAATAGCTGAGTGAGACAGGGGAGTGGCTATGTCTCTTGGCGAACCAATCATGTATATAGATGATGTTATGAAAGAAGTTAAGAGGTTAGGGGACAAGGGATTCAAATGTTAGAATGATGAGATGGAAGAGAAGATAGAGGAGGGTTCCCTACCTATGATATGAGATGATTTGGTTTTGTCTGGCGAATCTGAAGAGAGTTTGAGAGGACTGCGTAGAGAAGAGTTAGGTAGGTGTGTTAAAAGGAGGGTTTTGAAAAGTAAAAGTAAATTTTTAGAGTAAGGTTGGTTGTGAGTGAGGACAGTCCTTCGGTGTGAAATTACTGTTAGATGGTGAGCCAGCTGGAAAAAAGTGCTGAATTTAAATATTTTAGTATATATGTTTGAGAATGAAAAGGGAGCGGATAATGCAGAGTGTAGTAGGAAAGTTGTGAATGTCACTAAGATGGCTGGTGCAATTAACGTTGGTGGATGGTATAAGGGACCTAAGTCTTGAGTGCGCTAAGGCCTTACATGAGGGTATGTTGTTACCCCGTGTTAATGTATAGTAGTGTGAGACTATGGTCTGGAATTAAGAAGTATAGATTCTAAAAAGTACAATTGTGTTCAGAATGACAACCTTAATGGCGTTTAGGTGTGAAAAAAATGATAAAATGAGGAATGAACGTATTAGAGAGTTGTTTGTGTGGAGAAATTGGGGTAAATGAAAGAATAAATGAAAGAACATTGAGATGGTTTGGTCATGTGGAAAGGATGGATGATAGTCGGTCGGGTAAACGGATGTATAAAGTGGTGACCTGTGTTGAGAATCGACCGGATGGGAGACGAAGAAAAAGCTGGATTTGATTCAGAAAGGAATAGCCTGGAGAGAAGAAATTGAGTTGCGCAGAGGCGAGGAAGAAAGGTGCCATTACAGGAGATGGAATGGCGGGTTTTGTGATGAGGTATGGTTGTAGCCCACCTGGGCCAAGCAATAACCCCACATCTGACGAGAAGTGCCATAGTGAGCGGCCGATCGCACGTTCCCGTGAAGCGCTAAGAGTGGAGTTGTCTGATTGCGACGAGGTCTCACTTAATTGGTATAAAAAGGGGGCGAAAGGCTGGCTTTCTTTTCTACTTGCTTCATATTCTTCTACATTTTTCTGTTTTCCGGTGCATGTTACGCACCTTACTCTCAGTCTTGGGAAGAAGAATGGTGCGTGATAATTGATGATAATATTATATATATATATATATATATATATATTATTATATATATATATATATATATATTAATATATATATATATATAATATATATAATATTATATATATTATATAGTTAATAAATATATATAATATATATATAATATATATATATATATATATATATATATATATATATTATATATATATATTATATATATTAGGAATATAATAATATAATATTATATATATATATGGCAAGTTTTCAAAAGTACTGGTACTTAGTTACTGTATTGATACCATTGTACTTGTACTTCTGTACTTGAACAAATCTAGAGTACTTGTACTTGTCTTTTACTTGAACAATTCTAGAGTACTTGTACTTGTACTTTGAAAAAATTACTTGAACCAACCCTGATATTATGATTATAATATATATATATATATATATATATATATATATTAATATATATATATATATATATATAATATATATATATATATATATATATATATATATATTATATATATATATATATTGATAAAAATACCCCCTAAGCATTTCACCGCTGCTGGGAGGCGACCTGATTCCGTAGCAGATATATGTGTAAGGTGTTTGACCAGTGATTTGACCAAGTGTTTTCAGAAATACAAATTTAATTATTTTAACGACCCCTGACTGTCAAAGATGCTATTCCAATCAATTGGACAAACAAAAACATCTCATTATAATTGCCTTGCTTTTGTGAACATCAAACGCAATTTCAGTCATCTTGAGTTAACGAATCTCTGGGGCTCAAGCCGGCATTGTGACGGAGTAATCTCGATGGCCCGTTTTCGTTAGGAGGGAAAGGGTGACAAAAGATATATATATATATATATATATATATATATATATATATATATATATATATATATATATATATATATATATATATATATATATATATATATATATATATATATGGCCAAACTCAGATTAGGGGCACACATATATCTCAAAAGTCGACACTACAGAAAAACCAGTACCATTATGGAATCAGCGCATAAAGCGTTATTACCAGAATGTAAAAAAAAAAAATAATTCGAAAAGTACGAACGACTTACAGAAAAACCAATTACATATTTGGAATCAGCAAATAAAGCTTATTACCAGATTACCAGAATGCTAAAAAAAAAAAAAAAAAAAAAAAAAAAAATAGGGGGCTCGACCCCTAATGGAAATATGTTTCCTTGAACTTCAATTTTTAGGGGGCTCGAGCCGATGGGGAACAGAGGGGGACGAAGTCCCCCCGTCGTCCACTAGAGCCGAGAGGACCCCGACAACGATAATCTATGCGATCTACTCAGGGTTCGTTAGTTTTAAATCATAAAACGACTTACATAATAAGAAGTTTTAACGCTTATTCTATAATATGTAATTGTTATTCGTAAGTGTCTTACTTTTAGAGATTTTTTTTTTAAATTCTGGAATAAGCGTTTATACGGCTATTAAAAATAGTGATTGATTTTCTGTATGAGTGGTCGTTTATTTTTCGAGAATA
>JABUQX010000558.1:45000-60000 GCA_015478945.1 Trachelipus rathkii | reverse complement strand
CGTCATCATTTTGAGGAGGAGCTCTGAAACTTGGATTAGAAAAACTTATGGAGATCTTGAAAAAGGAACTTGTTGCGATTCTGGTTTGGTATAGGATTTAAGGTTCTACAGTCACCACATGATCGTTACTCACCTGGAGTATCTTTGAAACGAGATGAAATGGTGACGACCAGGGGGATTGAGATAGTTGAAGGATACCAGTTCGGTTTTTGCCATTGCAAATTCTTCATTTGTAAAAAAAATGGGAGATGGTACTGAATTATTTAGAATTCGAAGAGGAGCCTGAAGGTTCGTAGTGGAAATCAAAATGAGTCTCAGACCATAACCTAAAATTAATTGAGAATGATTAAAGAAGTCTGTATCGATAATTAATGCTCGTTTGTGGTTCGCTTTAGTCATCTTCTTGGAGTTTTCTGATTTAGATTTTTTAGTAATGTTGTTTTTTCTTCTTTTTCTTTCTTTTTTCTCATTTTAGCTGTTTTCTTTGGAACGAACTTTTCTTGTTGAAGATGAAGGAGTTAGTAAGAGGAGAGTGTAAGTAACAATAACTCGTTGTTTGGCTCACGTAAGAAGTAGTGTGACGTGATGAAAATTCGCGGATGCGGAGTTTATCAAGAGGCTGAGTGTTTTACTTCCGATGACCAATATAATAGGGCCCTTTTAAAAGTGAATTGATGTATATATTTTTCACTGTCCTAGTAGGCTCTATATGTGTTTGTTAGAGAGATTATTTAACAAAACGTCATGTAAAACAAAATGATTATTATGCAATAAAATATAAATAGCAACAGTCTCCCCTTTATTGAGATTCTCTCTTTTTTTCTTCGTAAGTTTCGATGAGCAGTCTCGACCCTTTGCGGTTTACTCCCTTGCCAACATTCTTTTGAAAAGCGTTGTAAATTCAGAGATGAGTCGATTCTGCTTGTTGGGACTTTTCCTGAAGTTTTACCTCCCTTGCTTGAAAGTTGGATTTTCTTTTAATTCAGATTTCTGTCTTCTTGAGAGCAAGCAAGTGAGTAGTGAGTCCGAGTGATAACGAAAAGAGGGCGGGAGAGAAATACTCATCTTTGCAAGTGTAAATAAATTAAAATAAAATATGCAAATGACTTTTGTCTTTTGACTTTGGAAATTCTTTTCTAATAAGAACATATTAATTAGGATATTGCTCTATTGATAATAATAATCGATATTTTTTAAAATTAATCGATGTTTTGAAATGGGTATGAAGCAACGTTGCCACATGTTCTTAATAAAAAATTGCCACAATTACGATACATTTATAAGCAACGTTATTCAGTGTTTTCATATATTATTTCTTTTTACGTTCGAAAAATCAATACGTTTATAATACGTTTTGTTAAGTAGACACAGATTTACTGTGTATACTTAACAAAACTTATTATAACCTAAACGTAATGGGTCCTAAACCGAATTTAAACAATAAAAAAAAAAATTGGTAGAGTGAATATATTTATATATGAGAGAGATTTGGCGCGCTTTTTTAGTCCTCTTATATGGGGACGAAAGATATTAAAAAAAAAAAGATTATCGGGAAAAAAATATCGATATTTCGTCTAAGTACGCTAATCTCAACTATTACTCAGAAGTGAATGAATATGGTAGCATATTAGAAAACTTTCTGAGTTGCCGAAATGTATTGAAAAAATTACTGACTATTTATTTTCGTATTTAAATTTTTTTTAAATTTTATTGACAAGTAAATAAAAAAAATAAATAAACAATACATAATATGAAGCACATAAAACTAGTAATCTTAAGATTATTTCAATAACCAGGTAGAAATAAAACATAGGAAATATAGTGATTCTTGAACATAATATATATATAATAACAGATTGATAGACAATATACAAAATATACCTAACTAATATAAATAGGATAGAAACTAACAAAAAAAATGCTGCTACAACTATTTATGAAATAAATTATTTTTGACTTGTATAAAAAAAAAATCTAAAATTATTTATCATTTTTTTATTTGTTGGAAACCAAAAAAAAAAATGCTCAATTTTTATAAATAAATTACATAAAACATATTTAAAGAGCAAATCTCCTGAAAAATTAATCCAATGGAATGGTATCATTTAGGAGTTAGTTTATGATCACAATGAAGATAATGAACATTATGTTATATTTTAATCGGTAAGTTCTTACTGAAGACATTCAAGTGTAAATATTCATTGTATTAGGGGAAACGGTCCATTTGTTTGTGTGAAATTAAAATTCAAACATTCAGTTCATTATTTACTATAAAGAAAAATATTTGAAAGCACTTGACGTAAAAATGTTTCAGGTCTGTTTTCAACATCTTTCCTAAATATTTCCATAGAGAAAGAAAAATATTGGGGTTGAAATTATATTCCCCTCGAGTTCTGCAAAACTTGAATGGAATCCCTCATTTTGGGTCAAGAACTGGACATTTCTAAATGGTGGATTTAAGAAGTCGACGATCATTTGTGGTAAACTCTTAGGAATGAAGTAAGATCCAGAATTCCCATTTCAGATATTATGGAATTTATCTATGCCTATTAGTACAGTTTATAGGAATAGTATATGTACATGGTTTTATACCTCCGAATGGCCTGTTTTTATTTTAAATTATATTTCTAGCCGTACAATTAAGACATTTGTCATGTAAGATTATTAAATAACAAAAATCTTCAGTATTAGGTTTCTCATTTTTTACAGATTCACTCACTTCTGGATGAGAATTATTAATTTAAGCATAAAAACCTTTATTTTAACGCACAAATGAAATTAATTTCTCGATTTCATACTTTCGGATGCGGTGTTTGACATACAACATAAATTAATTACTAATTACACTGAAAACTAATTCGTATTGAATTTTATAAATATCACTTTAACTTAGCCTAATTTAACCATATATATATATATATATATATATATAATATATATATATCATATATATATATATATATAATATATATAAATAAATATATATAATATATATAATATATATATATATTATAATATAATATATATAATATATATAATATACAATAATAATTATATAGAATGGTTAAAATATCTAGATTTGAAATCAGTGATATATTTCTAGAAAAAAATTTTCTAAGCTCAAAAAAAAATTTCTAAGTTCAGAAAAAGTTAAGTTAAGTTTTTAAGAAAATTCTTTAGTGGCTTGCTTCTGGAATTATATGCCATAAGATTGCCACTAAATAATTTTCTTAAAAAATTTAATTTAACAACTATTTCTGAACTATAGAAATTTTTTGAACACGAAAAATTTTTCAGAAAATAAATATACTGATATCAATATAGAATACTACCATTATAAATACCTATAATAATATAATATATATAGTAATATATATATTAGTATTTTTAGTATATAATATATATATACTAAATAATATATAAATATATATATATACTATATATATAATATATATAGTATATAATATATATATATAGTATATATATATATATATAAACAGAGCAACAATTATAAAGTTTAAAAGATATCCTCGTTCTTTGTTCTTTCCAACCAATTAGTTAAAGAGATCGGCTTTATGAAAAACTAAAACACATATTAGAAAAACTGTATCAAACAAAATATGATTTTGCAGAACATCTTTTCCTATCACTGTCAACAGCAGAATTTAGTTTATTGATCACTCAATAAGACCCTTTTAAAGAGTTTTTGTCTTTCCCTTAGCTAACACAAATATCATTACTGTAATTCAAAAATAATTTTTACCTTTTCACTAGTTCTTAATTTTACTAGCATGAACAAATTTTATAAGCTTATATATATCATTTTCAAGTTTCATTTTACTTTGAAAAAGCATTTACAGTCGCAAATTAAGCTCAGAAGAAATTAAATCTTTATATGAATGCTCAAAAGAAAGAAATCCTAGGGGAGGAGATATTTTAAATTGGAGTTCAGCCTCTTGGACACTCCATGGAGATGTAAAGATTGTAGAGGAGCCAGTGTGTCAGAGAAAAAGGTAAAATTTAAACCAAGTTGATTAGATTCAAAATAAATTTTTAAATAAATATTCGCGAGGAAATTGGTTACGTATACAATATTGGAATCATGTCGTTTATCTGTCTCCACCTCCATACACATATCGATTGCATGGATTCGAAGACATTTCATAAAAGTGAAATAAAACTGTGAAGAGTCACATTTAAACTATAGTAATAACACAGCTTCACACCTTTAAAAATATTTGAAAAAAAATTTATATCTATGTAAACTAACGTAGCTCAACATAACTTTACTTAACATATCATAACCTCACTTAACGTAATTTATTTTTATATTTATAATTTATTTCACTTTGCATTGTTTAAAAAAAACACGCTTCTGTCACCATGCGCACCTTGTACATTTTGTTCGATAACGTTGGTTTAAAAAAAAAATTGAATTAAGCTTAACTTGAAGCATGCAGATAGCCGACATGAGCCCAATATTGTTACCAAATGCATACTTATAATTTGTATATTTAATAAATAGGAATAAAAATAATTATATTTTATGATTTGGATACAAGTGCTTATATCATGTCCAGATCCATTACTGTAATCTCTTCTCCATATCAGAAAGGCCTTATATGATATTTGCACCAAAAAACATTATTTACACGAAGCACAAGAGATATTGTAGGCGATTGCTGCGAATGACGTCTATCTGCCTCCTCTCAATGAAGATATCAGAAATAAATTTAATTTAATACTTTTATTTTTCAAGGTTATCTGTAATTCTTAGCTTCACTTGAACAACAGTATAATCAGTACCATGTAAAGTGCTAAGTCGTCTAATATCATTACCACCATATATTAGTTTGAGCTTATCAATACATAAATTAAAAGAAGATTACTAATTATTAATACAACAATGAATATTAATAAAATAAACACTAAATGACAAATGAACATCGATTAATCCATGATACAATTATAAAATAATAAACCATTAAAATTTTGTCTTCAATTATAATTCCAAATTATAATTAGCAAAAGCTTATTTTCGAAGTGTTTCAGTCAATCAAATCGTTCTATTGATCTTTAAATCTAATTGGATTATTCATCTGATTGATTGCTTGATTCATCAGACTGAATTATTGATCTGATTGAATTAAGCTCAACACATAATGGTGTGACAGTTATTACAACATAATTTCACATAATTGTAGAAGGATTTAGTTTTGTTTCTGGTTCTGACGTTATTATTATTATTATTATTATTATTATTATTATTATTATTATTATTATTATTATTATTATTATTATTATTATTATTATTATTATTATTATTATTATTATTTTAACTTATCATTTTTATGTTTATTAGTTAACTGTGAGTACGAATGGATAGCTACAAAAGTGAATAGTGTACTTGTTGTTATTGTACGTATGAGATTTATATAGATTGTAGCAGGCTACGATATTATTATTATTATTATTATTATTATTATTATTATTATTATTATTATTATTATATATTATTATGTATTAATTGATTATTATTATATATTAAGATTATTATTTTTATTATATTATTTTTATTCTTTAATTATGCAGGAAATATTTTGATTATTAATTATTGATTATTATTATTTATTATTATTATGTATTAATTATATTAGCTTTTTTTATGTTTTCACCATCAGGTCATTTTGTCCATAACAAAATACCTAACTTAGCCGTTATTGATGATGATGATTGTGCTAAATATTCGTTGGCGTCATCTATTTATTAAGCTCAATAATTGTAGCTAGATTCTTGGCATGGTTGTTTTTGGCTTCGCAGGAGCCGAGTTTAGGAACCAATCTTCAAGATTGGATTTTGGCCGACCCAGAGACGAAGTCTCAGTCCGACAAGGTCAAAGGTTACGACCAAATATGAGGCAGCTACAATTAATCGGCCGACTAACCGGTTGCGACTGAAGTAGAGGCCAGGTTAACCCTAAGTTCTATGCAGCGGTAAGACTTAAACGAATTCACGGAAAGTTATTTCCATCACAAAGTCGAGAGGTTCACACAGGTATGTGTCAGTGGATCAGGCTGCTTCAGTAACTCAGAAACTTACCGTGCGAGATACCCAGATTGCAGTTGTAATCTCTTTCATTTGAGCCATTAAGGAAGCTCAAGTTAGAGGACAAACACCACACGTCCTACATGCATATAAAGGAGTATAGGCATCTTCCGAAGATTTACCGCGAATAACGACTTTTAAAGGAAGTATTCTCAGTACTTTTGAACAATAAATTGAACTTGTTCATTGTTGATATATCCGGTATATTACATTGTAATGTATAATTTATTTGTAACATCTAACATAAAATTTTATTTAGCTCTAGGTAGTCAATAGGGTGTGTTTATAAATTAGAGTAAACAGCCATAGGTAGTTAGGATTGTTATTAAAATACTTTATTTATTCATATTATTTATTATATAAAAAAAAGCCAATATTTGTGTCTCTCAATCCCTATTGTCTCTTATTTCACCATAACAGAAAAGGTCCATGTAAAGGAACGAAAACCTTGCCTCCCTTAAGAAAAGGAGGCTTAATAACAGAACGAAACAAGCGGTTATCAAAACAAACGTTTTCATTTCACTGGTGGCTCGTACAAGATTTGCAGTGGACCAATCGCCGTGGTGAACGAAAGAGGTGGACAGTAAAGAAACTAATAAAGGTTTGCTGACAATTGTAGGGAAGAAGGAGGAAGGACGAATTTTTTTTTCTCTCTTCTTTCACGGTCCATTGTAGCAGAAGAGGAGTCCCAGATTATTAAGGAACTTATAAGGAAATATAGAGAGAATTCTTGTATTTTTCTTACTCCGGTTTGGAGAAATAAAGGATTTTTATATATATGTATATGTATATATAGGTATTTTTTTTGTGTTGGTTGTCAATACTCATTTTTTCCTTTCGTCCATGTAAAGGAACGAAAACCTTGCCTCCCTTAAGAAAAGGAGGCTTAATAACAGAACGAAACAAGCGGTTATCAAAACAAACGTTTTCATTTCACTGGTGGCTCGTACAAGATTTGCAGTGGACCAATCGCCGTGGTGAACGAAAGAGGTGGACAGTAAAGAAACTAATAAAGGTTTGCTGACAATTGTAGGGAAGAAGGAGGAAGGACGAATTTTTTTTTCTCTCTTCTTTCACGGTCCATTGTAGCAGAAGAGGAGTCCCAGATTATTAAGGAACTTATAAGGAAATATAGAGAGAATTCTTGTATTTTTCTTACTCCGGTTTGGAGAAATAAAGGATTTTTATATATATGTATATGTATATATAGGTATTTTTTTTTGCGTTGGTTGTCAATACTCATTTTTTCCTTTTCTTTATTATATATATATAATATATATTATAATAATAATATATATTAATTAGTATAAATATATATATCATATATATATTATATATACTATATATATATATATACTATATATATATATATATTATATATATATATATATATATATATATAAATACTATAATATAGTATATATATATACTATATATGATACCCAAACTACGCTGAATAAATATATATATTATATTTATATATATATATATATGTATATATAGGTATTTTTTTTGTGTTGGTTGTCAATACTCATTTTTTCCTTTCTTATTTAAAATGGGACCTTCAGATAAAGAGCAAGGTGATAGAGTTAATATGGAGGAGACCAAACAGCCTACCGAGGAACTGGGTGCAATTGGGCACTTGGAAAAGTTCCAGGTTGCCTTAGCAAAAGATGAAAATTTGGATGTTGATCGAATGTTGACAGTATTAGAAGGAATATTTCAGGTTTTGAAAAGTAGGAAAGAACCCACACGTACAGAAGAGGAACCGATAGTCACAGGACAGAAGAGTGAGGTAACAGAAGTTACCAATACAGGACAAAAGATTGACCCTAAAGGAAATCTTAACATAAAAAATAGAGTGAGGATCGAGGATCAGGCCTACCAAAAATGGAGGCTGACCCGTGATCAAAGTGTTAAGAAAAGGGATATACCAAAGAAGACACCACGGTATGAAACAGATGAGGAAAGTAGCTCAGAGAGGGCAACAAGTGACCCATTTGATGTGATGAATGAACATAGCAGCAATAAGCCAAAGAGGAAGAATAAGAAAAGGAGAAGGAGGGCGGAAAGAAAATATACTTTCGACGAAAGCTCTTATGCAGAAGAAGAAATAGAAGAAGCTGAGAGTGAATTGGACCAGGGAGGAAAGAAATGGCTCAAAAGATTAGTGGAGTTGGAAGAGTCAGGTGTGGAACATACTAAGGCAGTGAGTAAAATATTTATCGTGTTAGCCGGTGAAATGGTGGAAGTAATGAAGTCATTTAGGAGGAGTAATATTAAGGCTGTGAAACCTTTGAAATATGGGAAGGAAAAAGTTCAAAAGTTTGAGGCATTTATAGAGGATTATGAACGATATGCCAAGGAACAACTAGGTAAAGACAAGAGTCGTTGGGCAGTAGAACTTAGAAATTTCTTAGAAGGTCCGGTATTAAGGACATACTATAGTATCTATAGAGCTAAGGTCAAATATACCACTATCGTGGCTAGATTGAAAAGTTGGTGCAAGGAGGAAAAGGAGGCCGAGCAAATAGACTTGCAAAACGAGTTCTGGAGGTTAGAGATGCGGAAAAATGAAAAAGTGGCTGAGTTTGCGTTAAGTGTTCAAACCACTTATGAGGCAGCCACTAAAGAGGAAGATAGGGACAAACAGATATTGAAGAAACAATTTTTGAATTGTTTACCGAAAAAGATGGCAAGAAGATTCAGAATAAGGATGGGAAACGAAAAAGAAAGCCTTAAAGTAAGGTGGAAAGATGTGCTAAACTGGGCACAGGATGAGGATCAGCTAGACGACCAGGAGGAGGAATCAAAAGATGAGGGTATGCCAATATGGGCCACATTAAATGAAGAGGCCAACAGAAACACCACATACGCAGATAAAGTACGTTTTGGAAGGCCAACATATCAACAGAATACAAATACAAGGGAATACACCAGGCAAAATAACAACAGATATAACAACGAAGAAAAAAGGTGTTATTGGTGCAACAGAGTGGGACATTTCAAAAGAGAATGTCGAAAATATAACGGGTGGTGCTTAGGATGTGGAAGTAATGAACATCAGACTGCGGAATGTGGATTAAGAAGAGGGTTCAGACAACAAGAACAAGGTTATAGAAGACAGGATCAACAGGATATGGGTGGACAAAGGCAGAATGAGAGGAAACCCATTGAAAAAAATGCTTTTTATGCAACCAAATGGGACATTGGAGGGATACTTGTCCACTTCAGGAACAAATAGAAGAATTAATAAGGGTACAAAAACAAGCAACTTCGGGAAACGAGGTAGCTCCGCCGGCCCCGGGACCGGGCAGGAGCGACACCCCCAAGTAAACCACCGTTTAGGAACCAGCCCGGCTATTCAAGGTGATGCAGTATTGGATCCAGAAGCAGAGGAGTTTATAAGCAGGAAACCTCAGGAAATTAGGAATGCCTTACCACAACGAATACCCAAAGGAAGAGGAACAAGCACAGTGAATTCGACAACTGGCATATACCATGCCATAAGTAGGACAACCATTGAAGGTAAGCAAGGCATTTAATATTACTTCATTTGTTGAAATTATGTTTATAAAATTTAAATAATGTAGAAATGAACAAGCCATATTGGATTCAGGTTCGGCAATATTGCATTAGGCCAGGAACAGTTCAGAAGGATCCAGAATCCCGAAGTTTTAGAAAAGGTAATGAGGTTACGAGGAGTAGGTGACCCTCAAATGGTTGTGGAATCCCACCAAACAGCAAGATTAAGAATTTCAATTGAAGACATCGATTATGGTTCGGCAGATTTCATTGTGGTTGAAAGGCTAAAAGAAGGCACAATTCTAGGAATGCCATTTTTGATTCAGAATAAAATTAAAATTGATGTAAGAAATGGTTCTTTTACAAGATATGGTGAACAAAACACAAAGGAACAGGTCTACTTTTCAGAAAGGTCTGGGAATTGTGTAAGGACTGTAATATCCTTGCCAGTGTATACTACAAAAGAAGTAACAATTACAGTAAATGATTGGGTTCCAATACAGGCTGCTTGGACTTCAAACCAGATTAAGCCCAGAGAAGGAAGGTACTATGATATGAAACCAGAAGAACTATTGGTCGAAGGAGAAGAAAATAATCGAAGAGGTTATAATAAACGATTCAAAATATTACCAGGATTGGTAAAATGGAATACAAAAGAAGGTACTATATTAATCAGGAAACTTGTACCAGGACAATTAAAATTTGGAAAAAGAGAAAAAATAGGAATAGCCCATCTAATATTGGATGAAGAGGACCTCCAAAAATATGACAATAGAGGATATACAATAAACACAATGGTACAAGGAACAGGAAGACAAGGGACCATCGAGGAGGAATGGACAAAGGAAAAATTAGAAAAAGAAATCACATTTATGGAGGAATTAACACAAGAACAACGAAAGGAAACAATAGAAGTACTATATAGGCAAAGGGGAGTATTTAGCAAGAGTGACTCAGATGTAACAACAACGTCGATGACACCATATAGGATTCGGCTACACGACTATACCCCCATCTACCAAAGGGCGAGAAGATTTGACCAAAGGACAAACGAAGAAATCGAAAAACAGGTTCAGGAGTTGTGTCTGAAGGATATTGTGGAGCCATGTGCCGCCGAATGGAGCTCCCCAGTGGTACCTGTTAGAAAGAAGGATGGGACACTTCGTCTATGCATAGACTATAGGCGCATAAATAAGGTAACAGAAGCAGACAGGTTCCCAATGGCCAACATTACGGAAACAATCTTCTCGTGTCATGGGGTGAAATATTATTCCTGTTTGGATTTGGTCAAAGGATACTATCAGATGCAATTAGAAGAGGATAGTAAGGACTTCACTGCATTTTCTACCGTTAGTGGCCAATACAGATTCAAAAGGCTGAGCTTTGGATTAAAAAATGGACCAGCAGCATTTCAGAGGGAGATGCAGAGGATACTGACAGGATTCAGCCGGGATAAGGTGGTGGTATATGTGGATGATGTCCTCCTGATATCAAAGGATTTTAAAGAACACTTACTGCTGATCGAACAGGTCCTACAACGGTTCTCCGAAACCAACGTCAAAATTAAAATCAGCAAGTGTAGCTGGGTTCAAGAGGAAATTAAATTCTTAGGACATATCCTCAGTAGGACTGGAATAAGGAAACTTCCAGAATTTATGGATCAGGTAGACAAGTTGGAAAGGCCAAATAACATAGGAGAACTCAGGCGGTACCTAGGAATGATCAACTTCCAACGTAAGTTCATTAAAAACTGTTCAGGAGTAGCAGCACCCCTTAGTGCTTTAACAGGAGGAAAAAGGAAGGATAAGATCGAATGGACAGAAGAAAGGATTCAGGCTTTCGAAAGCTTAAAAAGACTAATGAAAGAATCAGTAGAGCTGGCATTCCCGGATTTCACAGAAGGCAGTCCAAAATTAGAACTTTATGTAGATGCCAGTGGATTTGGTATGGGAGCAGGTCTATGTCAGGAACAGGAAAAGGAAAAAAGAGTAATAGCTTATAACTCTCATTCATTCGATGCGTGTGAAAGAAGAGCATCCACCATAGAGAGGGAATTGTTGGCTATCAGGTGGGGAATCAAGAGTTTCCGTCCATTCTTGTTAGGCCAGGAGTTTATATTATACACAGACCACCGCCCACTGGTGTACCTCCACACAATGAAATTGGTAGACAGCAAATTGGCTCGTGTCTTGGACGATTTAAGCGAATACAGCTTCCAGATCCAATATTTCCCGGGAAAGGACAACGTCTTTGCCGACACATGGTCCCGTTGTCAAAGGAAACAGGAGGAAGAAACCAATGTAATAAGTCTAGAGGCTCTACCAAAAGGTCTAGAGGTAATAAGGTTGGTACCAGGAGGCGCTGATTCTCTGTTTTTGAGTTTACAGGAAGTTTTAAAAAGGGAACAACTACAGAAGAAGGACCACCAAGAATTGAGGAAATTCCTACTAGAGGTCTTGTTAAACAATAGGAAGATGTATGGGTTGGATAAACAACCCAAATCACTGAAGTATTTAAAAACCATCAGCATTTCAGGAAGGGAACCAATCCCAGAGGTATTACTAGCAGCTAGCGATGAGTTTAACTTAAGGATTTGGCTGCATCATGGGACTTGTTGCTCAGTTGTATATATGGGACCCAAAGCAAGGAAATGCGAAGATTTAAAAAACATCCATATTCAGGTATTAGGAGGAACTCATTTCAATCCATTAAGGGATAATGGTACGTTTCAGATAAATAAGGATGATACGATAATAGACGAATTGGCAATCGAGGAACAAGAAGTACCATCTGAGGAAGAAAATGAAACATACATGGACAGTGAAGAAAGTGAGGTAGAAAACTTATTAGAACACCCACCAGAAGAGGGACTAGGGGTAAACCTATTAATGAAGGAAAGAGGACACCTGTCTCGATTAAGCTGCAACCATAGGATAACAGGAGTTGCATGGCAGGACATTTCTATTGGTGAAACATCTAGGTGTGCCTTTTTAGACACAGGATCTGTTATCAGTTTAGTCCAGGAAACTGTTATTAAGGAGTTAGAACCATTTGGACTTATATTAAGAAAATGGAGTGTGGACATCACATTAAACGGGATTACCACCAAAATTGTTGAATGCACAACAGCAGTAGCTATCAGGATAGACACACGCTACAGAAAGACAATATTACCATTGGTAGTTGTTGAGGATGGGTTTATTCCGGCATGCTTTCTTTTGGGAATGAACTACTTGGTGGAAACAGAAGCGATTCTGGACTTTGGAGAAGGCATCATCGCACATGGGGATGATGAGGATCAGGTTAGTGATGGTTTCCTTGTTAGTGTATATAATGTAATAGTATATGATAATAATAGGATTGACAATATCATAACATTGAACGAGATAATTGCATTACAGGAAAGATCCAAGGTGATAAAGGAATTAAAGGAGAAGGTTAGGAATAAAAAACAAATTCTTAAAACTGATATGTTACTAAAGGAATTCCATAGGTACAAGGAGGATCTATTAATGAATAATGCTATACTAGTTAAAAGGATGAAGAACGGAAAGTTCTGTGCAGTAGTAGGATTTAAACAGATGGTCAGTATTTGTGTAGTAATACACCGAAACATGGCACACATAGGTCAAGGAAAACTAACGGACTTGATGGCAAGGTACGTATGGCACCCGAAAGGTCATACTATAATCCAGGAGGTATGCAGGACATGTCCTATTTGTCAGTTAAACAAGGTAGACCACAAGGTAATATTCCCACCAGTCTGGAAAATCCAAGTTGCCAATCCTTTCGAGCTAGTGGCAATCGATGTTATGGCTATGCCAAAAACAAGGAGAGGAAATGTTGCTTGTCTAGTGGCTGTGGACCACTGCAGCAAATGGGTCTCAGTCAGACCATAAAGGACAAGTCAGCTAAAAGTGTTACAGGGGCATTCGAAGATCAAATGTTGCCAACATTCTTGAGGCCTCCATACAAGGTTTTAACAGATAACGGGGTGGAGTTCAAAAGTAACAGGTTTAGGGACATGCTCAAAAGGTATAACATAGATCATATATTTAGCAGTCCTTACAAGCCATCTTCGAACGGGGCAGTAGAGCGTACGAACCGTACATTTGCAGAGTTCCTGAAGAACATAGCGACAAAGGATCAGGAGTGGGATGACTGCTTACCCAGGGTAGTTATAATATATAACAACACAAAACACTCAGAACTTGGAATAACACCAGCCGAGAAACTATTAACTCAAACACATAAGGAGGGAAAGGTATTGCCGATCTCTATGGAGGAGCAAAACAAATGGAAGGAGGGACACCCAAACTGGCTTCCCTATGCAGTAGGGGTTAAGGTCAAAAGGAAGATTATTTCGGCGGATCGGTCTTTAGAGAAAAAACTAGGCGAAAGATACGAAGGGCCATTCACGGTTGTCAAAGTCATTGCTGGAGGAATGACATATGACGTTGAGGGTCAAGGTAAAACCATGAGAGTTCATTACGCACACTTGAAAGTATGGGCAGACCCACCAGATTACCTCAGGCAGTATTTCGAAAATGAAAAAAGTGAAGTCCATCCACACAATGAATATAAGGCTGAAATAACAACAGAGGATGAAATAGAGGAAGCACCAGCAGGAATCATATTTAGTGCACTTCCAGAAAGAGTAAAAAGGAAAAGAAAGGGTAGGACAGAAATTAAGGAAACATGGGACCTTCTACAATTGGCCATAGGTAAACCAAGCCATAAAAGAGATACAGGAATTCAAACGGAGTCTTTAGGAGAGGATAAGGCAACACAAACAGAGGCAGATCCTATGCCATCCCCTATAGACACTAGTGATCTCTTGGATTGGGTAGATTCAGCACCAGAGGATGCAAATTCAGATGAGGAATTTGACTTACAAAGGTTTGAAAGAGAGTTAAGGTTCCCTAATAGCAGTTACACCATAGGCATAACCGTTTCAGACGCCACTGATGAAGAAGAAGAGGAGGTTCCAGGAAGTATAACTTTGGTACATGATGAAGATATACAGGTAGATAATCATGTTACAGGTAATTTAAATATCCCTTTTTATAATTCCAGGTCCATTCATGAGGAATTAAGAGAAGTTGGTGAGGATCCTGAACAAATGATGCTGACTGATGGATCAGAAGGACAGGGAGGAACCCAACAAGGATCGGAGATTGGACATCGGCCAATGACACGGTCAAGAGGGTCAGCTCCGGATCTTCCAAATGTGCAGAAAAGGGTATTGGAGTACGAAAGGAGGGCTGAGGAGAGAAGGGCATCTAGTGGAAACTAGGTAAGATTGCTACTCTTGTTTATATTATTATTGATTTTTTTTATTATTGTTTATTGTTGTTTGTTTTATGGGAT
>JABUQX010000558.1:37500-40000 GCA_015478945.1 Trachelipus rathkii | reverse complement strand
TTATATATATATATTTATATATTATATATATTATAATATATATATAATATATATATATATATATATTATATATATAATATATATATAATAAATATATATATACTATATTATATATATTATATTATTAGGTTATATATATGTATTTAAATTTGATTTTAAAGTTTAGATTTAATTTTAAACTTAAATTTAAAATTTAATTTAAATTAAAATTATAATTTAATTTAATATTTTATTTATATTTATATTTATATTTATAATTTATATTTTTTTTATATTTATATTTATATTTATTTTATACTTTATATTTGTATATTTATATATATATATATATATATATATTTATAAAGTGTGAAATATAATATAATTATATATATATTTCTACATTTTATAAATATATAAATAAAATAAATAAAATATATATATATACTATTATATATAATATATATATAATATACAGCGGATGTATATGAATGGGTGGTACTGGGATTTAGATCACTGTTTAGATTTATACTAGATGTAAATATAAAATCTACAAGAGACATTTTTTTATACATCTATATATATATTATATATATATATTTATACTTTATATTTATATTTATATTTATATATATAATATATATATATATATTGGCAGAGGTGAGGAGAAAGATGCATAATAGAAGTAAATGGCGGTTTTTTGTGAGAGGGTATGGTTTTGTAGACCACTGGGCCAAGGAATGAAGAGCCCCATACATGGGTTGACGAGAGGTATGACCGAGTAGGAGGGTGATGGTTCGTGCAGGGCCCCCGTGAAGCTCTAGGGTGGATTTTCCGACGGCGCCGAGTTCTGCACTTAAAGGGTATAAAAGAGGGGAGGGGGGCGATAAGTCTGGGTTTTCTTTTATCGACTTGCGCCATATAGCGTCTTCTGCTACATTTCTGATTGTCCAGTTCAATGTGACGCACACTATACCCGCCAGTTCTTAAGGAGGAGAAGGGTTGATTGATGAGTGAATGAGTGGATGCGATGGATTGATCGGGAATTGATGATGAATTGAGTGGATAGATCGATGGATAGGATGATTGATGGATGATAGATATGATGATGGATGATGATGATGATAGATGAGGATAGTTGATGATAGATGATGATGATGATGATGATGATGAGTGTTGGTATCGGTGGTGGCTGATGATTGGATGAGATGATTGATGATGATGATATATATATATATTTATATATATATAATATATATATATTATAATATAATATATATATATATATATATATATATATAATAGTATATATTATATATATATAATATATATTATATATATATATGACTATATACACCTATCTAACTCTAACCTTAACCTTTTGCTCTTGTCTGAGACTCAGATGGCTAAGAATACCCTCTAACTCGTTTAACGTACTAACTATAACTTATTTCATAATTTTCCGTCTAAAGGGTGGAGTGTGTGCCTATTTAAACATTAATACTCCTGTAACACGGTCTCGTGAATCTCTAAATCTCCTAACTCGATGCTCTGTGGCTCAAAATCTTTCTTCCTTCTACTACTATATTCTTATGCTTCTGCTACTGTTCTGATAACAGAACAGATTTTCACTCTTTCTTTGATTATCTTACTACTTCTCACAAAACTGTTATATCTTCTCATCAAATACTGAGTCCTCTATTTAGGGGATTTCAATGTACCACAACGCTGAATGGTTGGGATCCTCTCATACTGGTTTAGGTGGGGAGGAGGCCGAATCATTCAGCATTCTCAAACGAATCTGGAGCAACTAATTAAAAAAACTACACACATTCCGGATCGTCCCCAACCAATTCTTGAAAACACTTGACCTATGTTTCACACTAGTCCTTCTCTCTATAATACACACTTGCGCTCCTATTGGTAAATCTGACCACAACCTTATATCTCTTAACTTTATTACTTTCTTCCAACAGCTCCATCCTGCCCTAAGCGTTTTTTTCTGGCACTTTGGTCGGGGTGATTGGGGGGCCTTGCGTCGCTCTACGCCTAACTATAATTGGAAATGACTGCTTGACTCTGTTGACGCCTTCGGCTTCTGCCATTAGGTGGGAGCTGTACGTTGACGGGATGAAGCAAGTTCATTCCTTCTTCGATCTAAAATCTTTCTCTCCTCATAATCCATGGTTCGATCGTGCCTGTTTCTCTGGCCATATCAGGCTTAGAGACGAGCGCTTATCGGGGGTGAAAGAATTCCTCGTTCTCTCCTATCAACTCTCGCTAATTTTTCATTCAGCTAGAAATCGTTGGCAGGGATACTCTCCGACGAGCAAAGCGGGCTTTCATCAAACGAAAAGTGCTCTAACCTCCTTGGTTCGTTCTCCTACTGACAATCTTTCTGGCCTCTTGCCCAAAAATATCTCTTACAACTTCTGTAAATCTGCCTTTCCTCCTCTTATTCGATCTGATGGCTCTGGTGCTAACTCTCCAACTGAAAAGCCAATCTCTTCGGCCTCCTATT
>JABUQX010000558.1:20000-32500 GCA_015478945.1 Trachelipus rathkii | reverse complement strand
ATAAACATTAGATGTCTTTAAGGTAACTATCCTATATTGCATCAACATCTTATACGTTGGAAAATGGAAGGTCGTCTAATACAATCATCTGGGCTGTTTTGGTATTTATTCTTATAATTTTTGCATCATTGGCATTCTATATTTTGTTTTTCTCAAAGCATATTTCGGGAGTTGCTTGCTTTTCTTTTTACAAGAGGCGTATTTGATGCCTTCCTCTTTCGATTTTATTTTTTAATTCTTCTTTACAAACATTTGTTTGAACTCTTCTATATGTTTAATTTTTAGATGGTTTCTGAGACTTGATGTAACTCCCCCTTTTCGGGAATAATTCATGCTACAAAGTTTTTACTTAGCCTTTTCATAGGATATGACATTGAAATAATCCTAGACCAAACTAGATGCATTTGCCAATATTATAATCATTCTAGTTTGAATAGTGCGCAAGAGAATTTCACCAATAACCTTCACTATAAATGTAGCAAATGATTTTTGCGACTATATAAAATATTCGTTTTATATTAGGATAATACGAATACGAATAATAAAAATTTGCGAATATTCTCGAATTCGAATATGAATATGAATATTCGGTCCATCTCTAATATATATATATATATATATATATATATATATAATATATATATATATATAATATATATATATATATTATATAATATATATATATATCATAATATATATATATAATATATATATATATACTGTATATGATCCCTCTTTGATTAGGGCTTTGCCCATGTGCGATATATATATATATATATATATATATATTGTCATGAGTCTAGTGACTCATGGCATCTATTTTGATCAACCTTCTAATTTATTTTACGAAGCAGAAAAGTGCTCAGGTTAAAGGAAAAGAACTCATTGTTTTCGTAAAAGAAGTTCTGGTAAACAGTAGTATCTGAGTTGTAAGGATTTGTTACAAATTGTGATTACCAACTTTATAAGGATTGTTACTAGGCTGGTATTATCAGTTTTCCAAGGATCTAGTTACGAGCTGTGATTCCAGCTTTATAAAAAACAAATTCTCCCAAATAATTGGTATGTATAGTAACTATAAAGCAATGTTTATGATAGGTTAAAATCTGAAAGTAGGAATAGATGTATGATTTGCTGTTTAGAAATGACGAAATAACGTTTAAAGTTTGTTTAAAATATATCAGTGTTAAAGTAAAAAGTGTGGATAATCAGATACGGTTAAACTAGGGAATATTGTTAGAATACGAGGAATTACTAAAGAATATTGTAAATTTGATATATGGGATCTTTTTGGTTTAAAGGACAGTGAAAACTGTATTAAGAATCGATATAATAAACGGGAAAGTGTTAGAGTAAAATTAACATAGTAATCTATAGGAAGGAATAGTTAAAGGGATTTAAAAAAAAAATTATATATATATATATATATATATATATATATATATATATATATATATATATATATATATATATATATATATGTATATATATGTATGTGTGTATGTGTGTGTGTGTGTGTGTGTGCATGTGTGTGCGTGGGTATTGATACGTACATAATTAAAAACGCATACAAAGGTATAATAAGGATCTTTTAAGATATGAGAGGCTCACATTTGAGAAAAGAGGCGCACACACAATTTAGGTTACAGTTACGGACGAAGGTATAGGTTAAAATCAGATTATTATTATTATTATTATTATTATTATTATTATTATTATTATTATTATTATTATTATTATTATTATTATTATTATTATTAATTATTATTATTTATTTTATTTTGTTTTAACCGGTATTTTGTTAATGTAATAGGGTATGATTTTTAAGGCGCCGCAATAAATGTGTGTAATAATTAAGGTTAGGGTTAATTTTATTATTATTATTATTATTATTATTATTATTATTATTATTATTATTATTATTATTATTATTATTATTATTATTATTATTATTATTATTATTATTATTATTATTATTATTATTATTATTATTAATTCCGATGGCGTGACTAGTTATTGGCGTCATTTAGTTATTTATTTAATACTATTAATAGAAGGCAATAATTAATAGTTGGTTATTTCATAATTTCAGGGAGACGAGTTTGGGGCCAGGATCAGACCCGAGTTTTGGAACCAGGTTCAAAGTTGAGTTTAGGACCAAACTTAAAGATCGGATTTTTGATTGGACTCAGACGCAAGGTTGAGTTTAAATAAAGTCACGACTGGATATTAAGGCCAAGGCTGAAATTATTGATCAACTCAGTTGCCAGCCAAATTTGAAGGTCCAGGTTAACCTTAGGTTAGCTACTGAAGGCTGAAAACAGGCTACGGAAGATTCCGAAGGTCGAAAGGTCACACAGGCCGTTTGTAAAATTGGATCAGTTTATTCAAAGGAGTAGGGAGCACCTTCCGAAGGATCATTCGTCTGAATAACGACGTTTATAAAGGAAGTATTGCTCTTTTACCTTTTGTAAATGACTTAAACCGAATTTGTGAATGAATAAACATAACCCGGGGTTATATTGTACTGTATATATTTGTGTCGAAATAAATTGATAAATAACATTTAGCTTAGGTTAGTAATAGGTTATTTGTAAATTAAAGTTAAAAACAGCCATAGGTAGGTAGGAATAATATTGGAAAATACTTAATCATTCATATTATTATTATATATAAGAAAAACCAACTTTCGTGTCTTTTCAATCCCCTTTTGTTCTTATTTCACTGTAACAGGAAAAGTCCTCTGTAAAGGAACGCAACTTTTGCCTCCCATACTGTCTCAAAGGTCGCACAGTTTATCATTTAGGAGGTGGATCAAGACGTTTATCGTTATACTGGTGGCTCGTACAAAAATTTACAAGAGGACAAATCACTGGTGGTGAACGAAGGGAGGACAATAAGGGAATTAATAAAGGTAAGAGACATTCTGTTGTTGGTTTTGTTTTGATTTGAAAGGAAAAATAATTTTTTTTTTGTTTTATATATATATAGGGTATTGTTCTTTTTTTTGGTAACATATCGAATTTTTTTTTTTTTTTTTTTTTTTTGAAGATATACTTTGTTTTTTTTGGTGAAATAATAGAATTTGATAAAGAGTTTTGTTGGTTTCTTGTTTTGAAAGGAAAAGAAAGGGATTTCTGATCAAATATTGAGGAAGTTTAAAAACGAAATTTTTTTTTTTTTTTCTTTTCTTGTTTTTGAATATATTTCTGGCCGTGATTTTTTTTCTTTTGTCCAGGGTACTGACAATTGTAAGGAGAAAGGACGATTATTTTCCTCTTCGTAGAAATTTTCACTGTCGATGGTAGCAGATTAAGAATCCCAGATCGTTAAGGAGCTTATAAGAGAACACATAAGGAGAATTTTTGTATTTCCTACTCCAGTTTGGAGAAATAAAGGGATATATTTTTTTTTATATATATATATATATATAAATATATATATATGGGCATTTTTTTTTTTTGTGTTTGTTGTCAATACTCATTTTTTCTCCTTTTATTTATTTAACATGGGAAATTCAGATAAGGAGCAAGGTGACAGAATTAACATGGAGGAGACTAAGCAGCCCACCGAAGAAGTAAGTGCAATTGGGTACTTAGAAAAGTTCCAGGTTGCCATAACAAAAGATGAAAACTTGGATACTGATCGAATGTTGACGGTATTAGAGGGAATATTCCAGGTGTTAAAAAGTAAGAAAGGACCTACACGTATAGAGGAGGAACCGATAGTCACAGCACAAAAGAGTGAGGTAACAGAAGTTACCCAGACAGGACAAAAGACTGATCCTAAAGGAGGTCTTAACATAAAAAATAGAGTGAGGATCGAGGATCAGGCCTACCAAAATTGGAGGCTGACCCGTGATCAAAGCG
This sequence comes from Trachelipus rathkii, assembly GCA_015478945.1. Taxonomy (NCBI): domain Eukaryota; kingdom Metazoa; phylum Arthropoda; class Malacostraca; order Isopoda; family Trachelipodidae; genus Trachelipus; species Trachelipus rathkii. The sequence goes on along the minus strand of JABUQX010000558.1, from coordinate 28,631 downwards.
TTAAACAAAAGAACATCCCCAAAGAAGCCCCACCTTACGATATGAAACAGAATGAGGAAAGTAGCTCCAGAGAGGGCAACAAGTGACCCATTTGATATAACAAATGAGCACAGTAGCAACAAGCCAAAGAAGAAGAATAAGAAAAGGAGAAGGAGGGCGGAAAGAAAATATACCTACGATGGAAGTTCTACAGCGGAATATGAAATAGAAGAAGCTGAGAGTGAAGTGGACCAGGGAGGAAAAAAATGGCTCAAGAGGTTAGTTGAATTGGAAGAGTCAGGTGTGGAACATACAAAAGCAGTGAGTAAGATATTTATTGTTTTGGCCGGTGAGATGGTGGAGGTGATGAAGTCATTTAGGAGGAGTAATATAAAGGCTGTGAAACCTTTAAAGTATGGGAAAGAAAAAGTTCAAAAGTTTGAGGCGTTTATAGAAGATTATGAACGATACGCAAAGGAACAATTAGGTAAGGACAAAAGTCGTTGGGCAGTGGAACTTAGAAATTTCTTAGAAGGTCCAGTATTAAGGACATATTATAGTATATACAGGGCTAAGGTCAAATATACCACCATAGTGGCTAGATTAAAAAGCTGGTGCAAGGAGGAAAAAGAAACCGAGCAGATAGATTTGCAAAAAGAGTTTTGGAGGTTAGAGATGCGGAAAAATGAAAAAGTGGCTGAATTTGCGTTAAGGGTGCAAACCACTTACGAGGCAGCCACTAAAGAGGAAGATAGGGACAAACAAATATTAAAGAAACAATTTTTTTTTAAATTGTCTCCCGAAAAAGATGGCAAGGAGATTTAGAATAAGGATGGGAAATGAGAAAGAAAGCCTTAAAATAAGATGGAAAGATATGCTAAACTGGGCGCAGGAGGATGACCTGGATGATGGTGATGAGGAGGAATCGAGGGATGAAGGGATACCAATATGGGCCACACTAAATGGAGAACAAAACACAAAAGGGACATACGCAGAAAAAGTGCGCTATGGAAGGCCAGTGTATCAGCAGAAAACGAATACAAGGGAATACACCAGGCAAAATAATGAAAGATATAATACTGAGGTAAAAAGATGTTACTGGTGCAACAAGGTAGGACATTTTAAAAGAGAATGTCGAAAATATAATGGGTGGTGCCTGGGATGTGGGAGTAATGACCATCGAACTGCGGAATGTGGATTCAGAAGAGGGCCCAGACAACAGGAACAAGGTTACAGAAGACAAGACCAACAGAACATGGGCAGACAAGAGCAAAATATTGGGAGACCCTTAGAAAAAAGATGCTTTCTATGCGATAGTATAGGGCATTGGAGGGATACTTGTCCACTAAGAGAACGGGTAGAAGCATGGAAAAAGGAACAAAAACAGGCAACTTCGGGAAACGAGTTAGCTCCGCCGACCCCGGGAACGAGCAGGAGCGAAACCGCAAAATAGACCACTGTTTACTAACCAGCCCGGCTATTCAAGGTGATACAGTATTGGATCCAGAAGCAGAGGAGTTTATAAGCAGGAAACCTCAGGAAAATAGGAATGCCCTACCACAACGAACACCCAAAGGGAGAGGAACAAACACAGTGAATTCAACAACTGGCATATACCATGCTATCAGTAGGACAACCGTTGAAGGTAAGCAAGGCATTAATATTACTCCTTTGTTGAAATTTGTTAATAAAATTAAATAATGGTTGAAAGAAGCCATTATTGATTCAGGTCCCAGTACTGTATTTATAGGTCCCAGGAACAGTTCAGAGGATTCAAGATCCCGAAGTTTCCCGGAAAGGTAATGAGGTTACGAGAAGTGTGACCTCAAATGGTTTGTGGAATCCCATCAAACAGCAAGATTAAGGATTTCAATTGAGGACATAAATTACGGTTCAGCAGATTTTATTGTGGTCGAAAGATTGAAAGAAGGCACAATTTTAGGAATGCCATTTTTAATACAGAACAAAATTAAAATTGATGTAGGAAATGGTTCTTTCACAAGGTATGGTGACCAAGACACAAAGGAACAAGTCTACTTTTCAGAGAAGTCGGGGAATTGTGTAAGGACTGTGATATCCTTGCCAGTTTATACTACAGAAGAAGTAATAATTACGATTAATGATTGGGTTCCAGTAAAGGCTACTTGGATTTCAAACCAGATTAAGCCCAGAGAAGGAAGGTATTATGACATGAAACCAGAAGAACTATTGATCGAAGGAGAAGAAAATAACCGAAGAGGGTATAATAAACGATTTAAAATATTACCAGGATTAGTAAAATGGAATACAAAAGAAGGCACTATATTAATCAAGAAACTTGTACCAGGACAAATAAGATTTGGAAAAAAAGAAAAAATAGGAATAGCCCATTTAATATTGGATGAAGAGGCCCTCCAGAAATATGACAATAGAGGATATACGGTAAACACACTGGTACAGGGAACAGGCAGACAAGGAACCATTGAGGAGGAATGGACAAGGGAAAAATTAGAAAAAGAAATTACATTTATGGAAGAATTAACACAGGAACAACGAAAGGAAATAATAGAAGTATTACACAGGCAAAAAAACGTATTTAGCAAGAATGACTCAGATGTGACAACAACATCGATGACACCATATAGGATTCGGTTACACGATTATACCCCAATCTACCAAAGGGCAAGAAGATTTGACCAAAGGACAAATGAGGAAATTGAAAAACAGGTTCAGGAATTATGTTTAAAGGATATTGCGGAGCCATGTGCCGCTGAATGAGCTTCCTTTCCACATAAACAATTGCTGAAGGAGGCAACTAGGCTGGCCCATCGTGCATGACGTTTCTTTTTGTGGTCCGTGGTGCCTGTAGGAAAAGGATGGGACAACTTCGTCTATTCCATAAGATATAAGGCGCATACAACAGTAACAGAAGCAGATAAGTTCCCAATGGCCAACATTTCAGAAACAATCTACTCATGTCATGGGGCGAAATATTATTCCTGTTTGGATTTGGTCAAAGGATATTATCAGATGAAGTTAGAAGAGGATAGTAAGGATTTTACTGCATTTTCTACCGTTAGTGGCCAATACAGATTTATCAAAAGATTGAGTTTTGGGTTAAAGAATGGTCCAGCAGCATTCCAGAGGGAAAATGCAAAGGATATTACAGGACTTCTAAGCCGAGACAAAGGGTGGTGGGTATTATGTGGAATGATGATCTCCTGTATATCAAAAGGAATTTTAAAGAAACACCTATTACTGATTGAAACAGGTACTTACAACCGGTTCTCCGAAACCAAATAGTAAATTAAATCAGCAAGTTGCAGCTGTGGCTCAAAGGAATTAAATTTTTTAGGACATATCTCAGTAGGACTGGAATAAGGAAGCTCCCAGAATTATGGATCAGGTGGACAAGTTAGAAAGGCCAAACAACATAGGAGAACTCAGGCGGTACCTAGGAATGATCAACTTTCAACGTAAGTTCATTAAAAACTGTTCAGGAGTGGCAGCACCCCTTAGTGCTCTGACAGGAGGAAAAAGAAAGGATAAGATCGAATGGACAGAAGAAAGGATTCAGGCTTTTGAAAGCTTAAAGAAACTGATGAAGGAATCTGTAGAGCTGGCATTTCCGGATTTCACAGAAGGTAGCCCAAAATTAGAACTTTACGTAGATGCCAGTGGCTTTGGCATGGGTGCAGGTCTATGTCAACAACAAGAGGATGAAAAAAGAGTAATAGCTTATAACTCTCATTCATTTGATGCATGTGAAAGAAGAGCATCTACCATAGAGAGGGAATTGTTGGCTATCAGGTGGGGAATCAAGAGTTTTCCGTCCATTTTTGTTAGGTCAGGAGTTTATCTTATATACAGATCATCGTCCACTGGTGTACCTCCACACAATGAAGTTGGTAGATAGTAAGTTGGCTCGTGTCTTGGATGATTTAGGCGAGTACAGCTTTCAAATCCATTATTTTCCGGGAAAAGAAAACATCTTTGCTGATACATGGTCTCGTTGTCAAAGGAAACAAGAGGAAGAAATCGATGTTATAAATTTAGAGGCCCTACCAAGAGGTCTAGAAGTAATAAGGGTGGTACCAGGAGGTGCTGATTCCTTGTTTTTAAGCTTGCAGGAAGTTTTAAAAAGGGAACAATTACAGAAGAAGGACCACCAAGAATTAAGGAAATTCTTATTAGAAGTTTTGATAAATAACAGGAAGATGTATGGGTTGGATAAACAACCCAAATCACTCAAATATTTAAGAACCATCAGTATTTCAGGAAGGGAACCAATCCCAGAAGTATTACTGGCAGCTAGTGATGAGTTCAACTTGAAGATCTGGCTGCATCACGGGACTTGTTGTTCAGTTGTGTATATGGGACAAAAGCGAGGAAACGAGAAGATATAAAAAACATCCATATTCAGGTATTAGGAGGTACCCATTTCAACCCATTAAGAGATAATGGTATGTTCCGGATGAATAAGGATGATACGATAGTGGATGAATTATCAATCGAAGAACAAGAGGTACCATCTGAGGAAGAAAATGAAGGATCTATGGATAGTGAAGAAAGTGAGGCAGGAAACTTATTAGAACACCCACCAGAAGAGGGACTTGGGGTAAACCTATTAATGAAGGAAAGAGGACACCAGTCTCGGTTAAGTTGCAACCACAAGTTATCAGGAGTTGCATGGCAAGACATTTCCATTGGCGAAACATCTAGGTGTGCCTTTTTAGGTGTGCCTTTTTAGACACAGGATCTGTCATTAGTTTGGTCCAGGAAACTGTCATCAGGGAGTTAGAACCATTTGGACTTATTTTGAGGAAATGGAGTGTGGACATCACATTAAATGGGATCACCACCAAAATTGTTGAATGCACCACAGCAGTAGCTATCAGGATAGATACACGCTACAGGAAAACAGTATTACCATTGGTAGTTGTTAAGGATGGGTTCATTCCGGCATGTTTTCTCCTGGGAATGAATTACTTGGTGGAAACAGAAGCGATTCTGGATTTTGGAGAAGGCATCATCGCACACGGGGATGATGAGGATCAGGTTAGTGATGGTTTTCTTGTTAATGTGTATAATGTAATAGCGTGTGATAATAATAGGATTAACAATATCATAACTTTAAACGAAATAATGATATTACAGGAAAGATCTAAGGTGATAAAGGAATTGAAGAAGAAGGTTAAGAACAAAAAACAAATTCTTAAGACGGATGTGTCTTTAAAGGAATTTTATAGATATAAAGAGGATTTGTTAATGAACGATGCTATACTAGTTAAAAGGATGAAGAACGACAAGTTGTGTGCAGTAATAGGGTTTAAACAGATGGTCAGCATTTGTGTAGTAATACACCGAAACATGGCACACATAGGACAAGGAAAACTAACAGACTTGATGGCAAGATACGTATGGCATCCAAAAGGTCATACTATAATCCAGGAGGTGTGCAGGACATGTCCCACTTGTCAACTAAATAAGGTAGATCACAAGGTAATATTCCCACCAGTTTGGAAAATCCAAGTTGCTAATCCTTTCGAGTTAGTAGCAATTGATGTAATGGCTATGCCAAAAACAAGGAGAGGAAATGTTGCTTGTCTAGTGGCTGTGGACCACTGCAGCAAATGGGTCTCAGTCAGACCACTAAAGGACAAGTCAGCCAGAAGTGTCACGGGGGCATTTGAAGATCAGATGTTACCAACATTTTTGAGGCCCCCATACAAGGTGTTAACAGATAATGGGGTGGAATTCAAAAGTAACAGGTTTAGGGACATGCTCAAAAGGTATAACATAGATCACATATTCAGTAGTCCTTATAAACCATCTTCGAATGGGGCAGTGGAGCGCACAAACCGTACGTTTGCGGAGTTCCTGAAGAACACAGTGACAAAGGACCAGGAGTGGGATGATTGCTTACCCAGGGTGGTTATAATATATAATAACACAAAACACTCAGAACTTGGAATGACACCAGCCGAGAAATTGCTAACTCAAACACACAAGGAGGGAAAGGTGTTGCCAATCTCTATGGAAGAGCAAAGCAAATGGAAGGAAGGACATCCAAATTGGCTCCCCTATGCAGTAGGAGTTAAGGTCAAAAGGAAGATTATTTCGGCAGATCGGTCCTTAGAAAAGAAACTAGGTGAAAGATATGAAGGGCCATTCACGGTTGTCAAAGTAATAGCTGGTGGAATGACATATGATGTTGAGGGTCAAGGTAAAACTATGAGGGTCCACTATGCACATTTAAAGGTATGGGCAGACCCACCAGATTACCTCAGGCAGTATTTTGAAAATGAAAAAGGCGAAGTCCATTCACACAATGAATACAGGGCTGAAATGACAACAGAGGATGACATAGAGGAAGCACCAGTAGGTATCATGTATAGTATGCCTTCAGAAAGAGTCAGGAAGAAAAGAAAGGGTAGGACAGAAACCAAGGAAACATGGGATCTTTTACAGTTGGCCATTGGTAAACCAAGCCATAAAAGAGATACAGGGACTCAAACGGAGTATTTAGGAGAGGCTAAGGCGACACAAACAGAGGTAGATCCTATGCCATCTCCTATAGACACTAGTGATCTCTTGGATTGGGTCGATTCAGCACCAGAGGATGCAACTTCAGATACGGAATTCGACTTACAGGGGTTTGAAAGGGAGTTAAGGTTTCCAAATGACAGTTACACCATAGGTATAACCGTTTCAGACGCTACTGAAGAAGAAGAGGAGGTTCTAGGTAGTATAACTCCGGTACATGATGAGGATATACAGGTAAATAATCATGTCGCAAGTAATTTAAATATTCCTTTTTATAATTCCAGATCCATTCATGAGGAACTAAGGGAAGTTGGTGAGGATCCTGAACAAATGATGTTGGCTGATAGATCGGAAGGACAAGGAAGAACCCAACAAGGATCGGAGATTGAACATCGGCCAATGACACGGTCAAGAGGGTCAGCGCCAGATCTCCCGAATGTACAGAAAAGGGTATTGGAGTATGAAAGGAGGGCTGAGGAGAGAAGGGCGTCTAGTGGAAACTAGGTTAGTTTATTGCTCTTGTTTATATTATATTTGAACGTTTTTTTATTATTGTGTGTTTTATGGGATATTTTCCCTTCTTTAAAGATTGGGTTTCCAATCTTGAAGGGGTGAGTAGTGTCATGAGTCTAGTGACTCATGGCATCTATTTTGATCAACCTTCTAATTTATTTTACGAAGCAGAAAAGTGCTCAGGTTAAAGGAAAAGAACTCATTGTTTTCGTAAAAGAAGTTCTGGTAAACAGTAGTATCTGAGTTGTAAGGATTTATTACAAATTGTGATTACCAACTTTATAAGGATTGTTACTAGGCTGGTATTATCAGTTTTCCAAGGATCTAGTTACGAGCTGTGATTCCAGCTTTATAAAGGACAAATTCTCCCAAATAATTGGTATGTATAGTAACTATAAAGCAATGTTTATGATAGGTTAAAATCTGAAAGTAGGAATAGATGTATGATTTGCTGTTTAGAAATGACGAAATAACGTTTAAAGTTTGTTTAAAATATATCAGTGTTAAAGTAAAAAGTGTGGATAATCAGATACGGTTAAACTAGGGAATATTGTTAGAATACGAGGAATTACTAAAGAATATTGTAAATTTGATATATGGGATCTTTTTGGTTTAAAGGACAGTGAAAACTGTATTAAGAATCGATATAATAAACGGGAAAGTGTTAGAGTAAAATTAAAAATATGTAAAATGTGAAAGAATAGTTAAAGGGATTTAAAAGGAGGAATTCATATTATGTATATATATATATTATATATTATATATATACTCTATTATATATATATATATATATATATATATATATATATACTATATATATATATACTACTATATGTATATGTGTGTGTGTGTGTGTGTGTGTGTGGTACGTGTGTGTGTGGGTATTGATACGTACATGGTTAAAAACACACATACAGGTAAATAAGGATCTTTTAAGATATGAGAGGCTCACATTTGAGAAAAGAGGCGCACACACAATTTAGGTTACAGTTACGGACGAAGGTATAGGTTAAAAATCAGATTCATTTATTATTATATTATTATTATTATTATTATTATTATTATTATTATTATTATTATTATTATTATTATTATTATTATTTGTTTTACCGGTATGTTTGTTAGAGTAATAGGGTATGATTTTTAAGGCGCCGCATAAATGTGTGTACATATTAGGTTAGGGTTAATTTTATTATTATTATTATTATTATTATTATTATTATTATTATTATTATTATTATTATTATTATTATTATTTATTATTATTATTATATTATTGATTTTTATTATTATTATTATTATTTATTTATTATTTCATATAGAAGATTATTTTTATGTTGAGTTATTGGCGGCATTTAGTTATTTATTTAATACTATTAATAGAAGGCAATAATTAATAGTTGGTTATTTCATAATTTCAGGGAGACGAGTTTGGGGCCAGGATCAGACCCGAGTTTTGGAACCAGGTTCAAAGTTGAGTTTAGGACCAAACTTAAAGATCGGATTTTTGATTGGACTCAGACGCAAGGTTGAGTTTAAATAAAGTCACGACTGGATATTAAGGCCAAGGCTGAAATTATTGATCAACTCAGTTGCCAGCCAAATTTGAAGGTC
>JABUQX010000558.1:0-7500 GCA_015478945.1 Trachelipus rathkii | reverse complement strand
CCCTGTTCGTAGAAGATGCTTCGTTCCATTTAGTACCTTCAAAACTCGTTCTGCCCAACGCCTCTCCACGAAGATGCTTGTCTTCTAGGCCGCCACAGAGAGGATTCGCAACGGCTGGTCAAGAGGAATACAAGCAAAAGAGGAAAGGGCCGGTTGCTGAGCCCTGTCACAATCCTAGTTTACCATGCGAACGAACTTCAGTCGTGGATCGATTACTTATTATAGTATTCACGATCATGAAAGAGTGCGTGTGCTTCCATGACTTCCGAAAAACTTTCTTCCTTATCTTACTCAAATATTCACCCTTACGCGAAAAGCTTCAATCTATTTAGTAATCCCGAAAATTATGTTCGAGCTTATTCATAATAATTCAAAACTATTCCCCCACAACTATGTTTTTCTTGTCCTTCACCAGACAATATTTTGTGTATGTCCCTGCAACACTCAATACATCATTCTATATATACCGCCTGTACTGGCGATAGAGAACTAAATTTTCGGGCATGATTCTCTAAGCCCTTTTCTAGTTAATATTACACCGTTTGTCCGATTAATTTAATTTCCTATACCAGTTGTGTTCTACACTCTCCTGTTAAGCAATATTTGCATTCGAATAACTTTTTCTTAAATTCATCGGTTATCAGTTCCATAAAAATTCTCTTCTCCATCCTTCTAAACAATTAATCTGCCTTCTCAATCAATCACACTTCACGTAGCTCTCGCTACGAGTTTAATTACATATCGCTCCATTGCCAATACTACTTCTGTTCTTAACCCCTCTCACATGAACTCATCCTTCATTTACGATTTCTATCTTACCAGCTGTATTACGTTCAGCGCATGGCGTAAAAACTCGGACGGGACAATCAATAGAGCATATGATATATATATTTAATAATTTGATATATACTATGATATATGTGATTAATATATATATATATATATATATATACTATAATATATATATATATTTTATATATATCATATATAAATATATATATACTATAATATATATATATAATATATATATATATATAATATATAGATATATATATATAAATAGTTTTCACAAATCAAAGATAATAGCCAATTAAAATTATATTTTTAATTATTTAACTCAATTTATCATATAGAATAAATGGTGGAATATTATACATATTAATTTGATATCTATAGTGAGCTATTATATTATATGTATATACTATATATATATTAGTATACTATATATTATATATATAATATATATATATATATATATATTATAGTATATATATAATTATATATAATATAGTATATATATTTTAATTTATTTTAATTTAATATTATATAGGTATATAGTATAACTGTACTACTCTTAGCCGTAGAGTTCGGTACTGTATTGCTCAGTACTATACTATTAGTGACGAACTATATATATATAGTATATACTGTAGTTCAAATGATATATATATTTATAAAATATATATTATAGTGATGTTACTGTTAACATAGGTCTAATTATTAACTATTACTATATCATATAGTACCTATAAGGACATATTACTACATACGTATGAGTAGGTATATATATAAATATATTCGAGTGAGTGATGACCGTGAACTTCATTCGGTAGATCGACTAGAGGTCGAATGGGCTAGAGGCGCGGAAGGGTGTCATCCCGTTTAGTCCCTGCTAAGTTTCCTGTAACGTAGAAAATTGCCTAGAGAAAGTTCACCTCCCTATCAGAATTAAGGGCCTATGCCCGTGAGGTGTGAACTTAAAATATAATATAACTATATTATACATATATACTATATAATACGTATATAACATGTGGTAGGTATATATAATATATAATGAGTACTATACTATATTTAGTAGATTAATATATATGCTATAATAATAGGGTAGTATATATAGGCTATAGCGTGAATATCGTACTATATCTATTCCAGTGCGGCGACTTTATCTAGATCATAAGGACTGTGGCTAGTCGGCAGACAGTGCTGGATATGCTTTATCCTGGTCTGTAGTATGGATACTTAGTGGTATTTATATCGACTATTTTTAGGGTAGTATAGTATTGTATTATTGACTTAGTCATTATTATTGGGATATATGGGTTTCTTAGTAGTATGATAGAATAGGTGTGATGGAGTGCGGATAGGTATTCATAAGTCATATAGGGTTATTATATAGTATTACGAGTTATCTAGAGGTCGATAAGTGATCATAGTAGAAATACCTATTACCTATGATGGAAGTCAATTACGTGCGTCATTCTATACAAGAGTAAGGAGTGATGAGATAGTAGTATTACAGCGGATGATGAGCGGTACTCATCTGAGTATTACTAGTCATGAGCTATCATCAATAATCATAATACTTCATATTATTATTCAACTTGTAATAGTGATATGTGATATTAGTTAGATAGGTCGGGTGAGAAATCTAGTTTTAGGAATTTAGGTGTAAACTTATTTACTACATTATTATATATAATCACCTCTTCTTTATAACTAGTAAATTTAATAATTTAATAAAAATTATATTTAATTGACATAATTCCCAAAGGAAAAATATTATAATTTTAAATATAAAATCCTTTTAAATTTACTAAGATTTATTAAGAAAATTAATTTTATTAAAATTATGACGTTTGAAACAGCAATAACTCTTCAATCACAAATAAACATTACTCACATATATTAATTTTTGAAGCACTCATTTTTTTCCCTCTCTCATCTTGATTGATTACCAATTTATCTTTAAATAATATAGTAGTAGAACATAGATCTTAAAGCTATTTTTAGATTGCGTGGCTAGGGATGGTCGATATTTTTTTTATCGATTCTTTTTTTTTTCTACTGAAGAGTTAAATGCTTTTTCAATCGTGCTTTTTAAAGACATGCTTCTCAATTCACAATAATCGGATATTGATCGATTTAATGTTTTTCAATAGTCCATCGAAGTTAGGTTTTTGTAATGGCTTTCTTTTTAATAATACATTTATTTTCTAATGAACATATATATATTTTTTTTATATTAAATATAGATATAACTTGGCTGACTGCATGATTATATATATATACATACTAGTATAATTGTATATTTGGTATGATTATATTAGTATATAATATATATATAGTATATAGTATATATATTATATATATATAATATATGATATATTCATATATATATATCATTATATATATAATATATACTAGTATATTAGAAGTATCATAAGAAGTATATTATAGATCATTACTATTGAAATCGAGCGTATAGATATATAACTATAATATAGCGATATTTATATATTAAATTGAGAAAATACACAAATTAAGTACTCTTACTCCTTTTATTTCCAATTTTCCTGCTGATTTTGTGCAAAAAAAAAAAAAAAAAAAAAAAAAAAAAAAAAAAAAACGAAAAAAAAAAACCTGGATAAGAGAATAATTTAAATACAAGACAAATACACCACGACACACACATATATAATATCAGAGTATATAATATATATATCAGTATATAGTATATATATACTATATATATATACGTATATATAAATAATTATATATATTATATATAATATATGATAATATAATATATAATAGTATATATATATAATTATTATATATATATTACGTATATATACTATATATATATACGTATAAGTATATATATATATATATATATAATATCATACTTATATACTATACTATATATGGAAAATGCGCATCTTTTAAACACAAAAGACCGAATTATTAAGTTAATAATGTTTTAGCCATCTGAAGCCGGCAAAACATTATATATATAGTATAATATATATATATATATAGTATATATTCATATATCATAATATATACTAATATAATATAATATACATAATATATATTAAGAAGTCTATATATTACTATATGCATATGGTAGACGGCAGAGCACCAACCAACTGCGAGCATTACGAGGTAGGTTTAGTATGTACCTTTTTGCGACTAAATCAGGAGATTACAGAACATGAATCTCGCCGAGAGTAGTCCGAAGAGTAAGGAGAAAGGTTAAGTCAATAATCAACGAAAGAAAAGAAGAATTATTTTAGTCCCGATATCGGTGAGTAACCAACTTTGTTGTTTTTTTTAATAATAAGAATTTTACTATTTTGGAAGGAGTAAATTTATAATTGTAAATGTTTATATTATAAGGAATCAGTGCTGGAGCGCTCATCTTAAAAGAAGCCGTGCATCTATTTCATAGAAGGAATTTATATCAGTAAATGTTTACCTCAATAATTAGGTATGGGATGAAAAGTCTTCTCGGATGAAAACAATTGAAAGTTTAGAAATGCAACTCATGAGAATTTTGAAATTACTATTGACATGCCTTCGTGAGTAACGAGCATAATAATTGCGGACCACTTTAAAAAACTGTAAGTGGTTCTTTCCGTGTATGAAATTTGACATACGACTTGACTTAATAAATTTAATATTTATAAAACTTTAGTTGTTAAAAGTGACGTTTATAATTACTTTGGTTTTAATTTAAAACCAAAGTAATTATAAACGTCACGTCAGGGATGGAAATTTTGGTGATTTTTTTGATTTTTTTAAAAATCAATTTGTGATTTTTTTGATTTTTTTGATTTTTTTCTATTTTTTCAGATTCGTAACGTCACGCGCTATATAAATTATATTTCGCTTGACGTTACGAATCCAAAAAATCAAAAATATCAAAAAAATCAAAAATCACAAATTGATTTTTTTAAAAAAAATCAAAAAAATCACCAAAATTGCCATCCCTGGTTTTAAACAATGTCAGGGTTTTACCTGAATAAAATAAGTGATTAGCAATTCGTAAAAATTATAATTACTAGTTTTGTGACAGAATTAAACAAAGTGACCTTTTTTAATAATATTGTTCGTATATGGAGTAATAAAAAAACTTATCGAATTCATTGTCGTAAATTACCGATGATATTTGGAACTAATGTCTTCACTTTATTATTTTTAAAAGCATTAGCGTATATGTCTCTCCTCTGTTGTCCTGCTGAGCCTTGATGAAGAAGATCGTGCCTCCCGTTCCTTGTCTGGTGTCTAGATATAAAGGATTTATTCCAATAAGTATTGTACGAGTTTATGGTGTTATCTTTATCTATAGCGTGCTATGTATGTGTGTGATTAATATATTATGAAAATTAACGCGATAATTTCTCCCTACCCTCTTCCATTTTTGCAAAAATCATTTAGTGACCTTTTGAGATTTAAGGGTCAGGAGTTTCAAGTTACCGAACGAATCCTTAGAAGAGCAATCAAGTATATAATTACCAACTGCGGTGACCTATTAGTATATATATATTTAATATATACTATACTATATATATAATATATATAATATATATATAAATATATAATAAAATATAATATATATAGTATATATATAAATATATGGTGTATAATATATATATGTGTGTGGTGTATTTGCATGTGTATATATAATATATATAATATATATATATATAATATCATATAATATATATACTATATATATATATATATATATATATATATATATATATATATATGTGTCGTGTGTACTATAATATATGTACATTAAATATAATGTGTGTATATAATAATATAATATATATAGCCTATATATATATATATACTATAATATATAATATATATATATACTATATTATATATACATACCTATAAGAGTCTTTCTCACCTTCTCACCATCCATTCTTGTTAGGTAGATCCTGTCAAGTTGCTTGCTCCTCCAGACAGAAATCCCTCCACAGACGTCCCGGTCTTCGAATAGTGCCAACCTTCCCACATTCTCCATCGTTTCTCCCCTCGACGTAATTGCTTCTTCCACCAGAAGCATCCTTCACACTCCTTTTCTCCTTGTCTATCCCAACTGGGTCTCGTTGCCGGCCCCTAGTCTCCATATTCAAGTAGTCCTCTTCGGGGGTATCCTAAAGTCCTCTCATTCTCTGCGACCATGACCGAACCTCTCAGCCATGGTTTCTGTTCCATATACATGGTCCATTATTGGCGCGACTCCGAGCTCTTCTCGTATTTGCTTCACTTCAACTACTGTCGTCCTCTCAGCGTACTCCTCTTACCTTAATCTTAACACTCGCCATTTCCGGCAGCTTCTCATTTTACTCTTCTGCATTCGTGTTTAAGTACCCAAAACCATTCCCGACCCACCTAATCAGTAAAGATTGGTACATAGGAACTGCGTTGTTATATCATAGATCACTTTACCTACTTACTGGCACTCCTCTCTCGGCATCCATCAATGGGTCACAGCCAAACCCTATTCCCACACATTCTTTGAAGTATTTTGTATATTCATTTACCCTTCGGTCCTGAATCTTATCGCCATCCTGTGTGCGTCAATTGAATATTACTCCATCAGAATTTGAAATCTTAGCCTTGGTCTGTTTAACTGTGTACCTTCCATCCATATCTCCACCGCGTGTTCTCCCTGTCGCGATATCGTCATTACATCTCCGTCTTCTCCCTGTTTTATTTGCATTCCCCACTCCCTCATAACTTCATTCCAGAATTCACAGCAGCTTGTTAGTCGTGTCTGCTGTCCCGTCAGCCACAGCCGCGTCCATCAGCGGGGGGATACAAAGGTGTTTCCCTATCATCTCCTTACACATATCCTCTTCAAGCAGCTTGTCCAATATAAAATGCAAAAAGTAAATACGGCGACAGCACACTTCCCTGCCTTAACTCAGTCTTCGTTTCAAACCACTTTCTTCCCTTCCCATCTCCGTTTCTAACCGCTCGTTTATGGGGTTTCTGCTATAACAGTCATTCCCTTATTATCCTCTATCAGCCTTCTTATTTATTCCAATATGCAGCGGTCTTCCATACCACATCCCACAACTCTCTCTCTTCTGTATTCGTATCAAAAGCCTTTTCCTAGTCTATAAATGCCAGCATACTATGCTACCTTAATTCCCATTCTATGCTCTTCTCTCCACTATTATTTTAAGAGAATATCAATCAATATCACTCTATTTGGCCTGAATCCGTTTTGCTGCCACTCTCCAATCTTCCCTCTAATTCTCTCCGAAAACTTTTCCCAAATCTCGTGACTCTGCTATATTTTATTATGCACTCCAACACGCAACACTATTCTCTTGTAATTCTGGCATTTATCTTTCTATCCCCTTTTTTATCGTATTGGAAACAACCTCAGCAGTCACCCAGCTCTTTCTCCAATCTGACGTATGTTCTCCTACTCCTCCATATTACGAATTTATAAGCTTCTGTCATCCATGCGCACGCCATAGCCTTCTCCTGTTTTGAAATTTCATTATTTATGTCCCATCGACTCCTGGCGCTCTTTCCATTCTTTAAGGCTATTATAGCTTGTCTCACTTCCTCGCCATGTATCGGTGGTGTCGGTTCCAAGTCATCCTGTTCGCGGTCTTCCATTCCAGATCGTTATCCTCCTCCATATATTCCTCGTTTTCCACCACATTTAATAATTCTTCA
>JABUQX010000557.1:42500-44853 GCA_015478945.1 Trachelipus rathkii | reverse complement strand
ATTCACATTTTCCATTGTCTTACTATTTTCTATAGCAGTTTCAGCTTCATGAGTTGTTTCGACAACGAGTGTGTTCTTGCTGATAGTGGTTTTATCACTAATTCCAAAACCGATTGTCTCCGGACCTAACGCGCCTGGGATATTTCCCAATGTTAAATCATAGAGTGCATCTTTTAAACATAAAGCTTCTACATAACCCGTATAGAACGGTGTCTGAATCCAAATTCTCGCTTCTGGGGCTGTTCTAAGGGTGTTGTCTATTAGGAGCATTTTTCTAATTTCCCCTGTGAACTGATGGTCTTTCACAAACCTCTTTTTCACAATTACACCGCTACACCCTGTATCACGAAGTATGGATACGTCAATGCCATTTATAGAACCATTCGTAACAGGCATGAGGGAATGTCTGACGTTCGAATTATCCTGACATGACATGGTTATAACGGGAATTGATTTGCCGTCGACATGCAACATGCCGTCCTTTAACATTTTACTTACATCAACACACCTATCTTCTTCCACAATTTGGCATGCCGCTGCAAAATCTTCTTTGTTGGCAGACTTATCAATTGTAACAGCGGCATTGTGTATTTCTTTCCTTGGTGCATGCCATCTTTTCTCCGACGTCTTGTTATCACGACTATACTTATTGTCAAAATGGTGCCGGTTACGTGAAAATCTATTGTTTCCGTTTTGGGCTGAATAACATGCATTAGAATCATGGCCGACTTTGTGGCATATTCCGCAAACTTTGGTGTGTTGGCGTTGAGTATTATGGCTTGGTTTTTCCTCGTTACTACCAGATGTCACAGAAGGGTTCAAATCTTGCCTTTTGGAACAAAGGTTCCTTCCCCTTGCTTGAGGAAATTTATCCGCACGAGAAGCAATGTTATTTAAACCAGAGAGTCCTGTTTCTCTAGGATAAACCGCTAAGTCCTTGGGGCAACAGGTGAGAAATTGATCGACCACCATGAGATCGGTTAAACTTAGATAATCTTGGTTAAAACTTTAGAGCTCACTCCACCTTGATAAATATGATTTAATCCAATTCAGGAGTTGTAACGGGCCCTCATCTGCTTTAGGCTTGGCTTCTTTAAACTTAGCCCGATAACCATCCTCATTCGGATTAAATCATATTTATCAAGGTGGAGCGAGCTCTCAAGTTTTAACCAAGATTATCAAGGTTTAACCGATCTCATGGTGGTCGATCAATTCTGGCACCTGTTGCCCCAGGACTTGTTAGTCGGTTTGATCCGAGAGAAACAGGGACTCTTCTAGGTTTAAATAACATTGCTTCTCGTGCAGATAAATTTCTTCCCAAGCAAGGGGTAAGAACCTTTGTTCCAAAAGGCAAGATTTGAACCCTTCTGTGACAATCTGGTAGTAACGAGGAAATACAAAGCCATAATACTCAACGCCCAAACACCAAAGTGTGCGGAATATGCCCACAAGGTCGGCTGTGAATTCAATGCGATGTTATTCAGCGCCAAAAACGGAAAAACAATAGATTTGGCAACGTAACCGGCACCATTTTGACAATAAGTATAGTCGTGATAACAAGACGTCGGAGAAAAGATGGCATGCAACCAAGAGGAAAAAAAAAACACAATGCCGCTGTGACATTGGCATAAGGTGCCAACAAAGAAGATTTTGCAGGCAGCATGCGAAATTGGAAGAAAGGTAGGTGTTGATTATTGTAAAAAAAGTTAAAATGTTAAAGAACGGGATGTTGCATGTCGACGGCAAATCAATTCCCGTTATAACCATGTCATGTCAGGATAATTGGAACGTCAGACATTCCCTCATGCCTGTTACGAATGGTTCTATAAATGGCATTAACGTATCCATACTTCGTGATACAGGGTGTAGCGGTGTAATTGTGGAAAAGAGGTTTGTGAAAGACCATCAGTTCACAGGGAAAATTAGAAAAATGCTCCTAATAGACAACACCCTTAGAACAGCCCCAGAAGCGAGAATTTGGATTCAGACACCGTTCTATACGGGTTATGTAGAAGCTTTATGTTTAAAAGATGCACTCTATGATTTAACATTGGGAAATATCCCAGGCGCGTTAGGTCCGGAGACAATCGGTTTTGGAATTAGTGATAAAACCACTATCAGCAAGAACACACTCGTTGTCGAAACAACTCATGAAGCTGAAACTACTATAGAAAATAGTAAGACATGGGAAAATGTGAATGGAAACCTCCCATTACAAAATCAAGGGAATTCCTCAAACTCAGACCGTTTTGAAGCGAGTGTTGGAGAGGCAATACAGTCTGAGGTGACGGCAGAGGCGCCTGAGAGTGTTAATAGTAGAGTTGATGCGGCATACCATCCGTTTAGATTAAGG
>JABUQX010000557.1:30000-32500 GCA_015478945.1 Trachelipus rathkii | reverse complement strand
GTCCATAAGTCACTATTAATATCCTGTCAATAATTCAATCCTTTTTCTTGATGTTTTTATAGAGGTTGACCAAATCCTCCAAACTTACACCACATCTATATACAAAAAACCCATGCATGTAAACTCATACATTGATTGGTTCTCCCTACATTCGTCCTCTACTAAATTAGCTGTACTAACCTCCCATATCATTAGAGCATTCAGAATTTGTAGTCCTTCATAAATAGACCAAGACTGGTAATATATCGAAGAAACATCTTTTCATCACTACATTATCCATGAAAAATATTTTCAAATCTCTTAACAGGCTAAAAAAAAACTTTTTTTAATGTCAATAATAATACTCCCCCTAAGACTCCCACTCACTTTATCAATATACCAACAAATAACCATGGTCATTACAACACGTTGCTACCTAATAACATAAAACCTGTTAAAAACATCACCAATAGGGTTGAAATCGTTTTTCCAACAACCTGTCCTTCAAAACACACCACCATCGATGCCCATACCATGCACATACAAGATTGATTGTAAAGACTGTAACCAATCATATATTGGAGAAACCATTGACTTAAAACGCAGATTATATCAACATAAACGGGATTTAAAAAAAAATTAATAAAGACTCACCTTCTCGTAAATAAATAAAACATAGGAAACTCTTTAGAAATCATATTATCCAATACAATAACCACAACAATTATTTAAAAAAAATAAACCAACACCCTTTAAAAACAAAATACTAACAGAAAGTTTATTTGTATATTTTTAAAACAAATCCTCATAATCTTAACACAATGGATGGTGAATTTAAAATCGACCACTTCCTTAACAATATTCTTTTGCAACACAAGAAGTTAAAGTTACTCATGAAAAATATAAACACAAACCAACCAAATTTTCATCCAACTTCTGATATTCATCCAACTTCTGTACGTCGGCTGCGTTTGGGATTGAATAAAGTGCTTTGTGAGCATAGAAAGGCCTCTCCCGTTTTTAAATGTTATTTAAATAAAATTAGTTTCCCTTAATCTGTTAATAACATTAAATTTTCGAATGTGCGTATAATAATTGATTAATAATATAAATATAATTTATTAGGGTTTTATCTAATTATATATATATATATATATATATATATATATATATATATATATATATATATATATATATATATATATAATATAATATATATATATATATATATATATATAAATATATATTATATATATATTTTATATAGTTTTTTTTTATATAATATATATATATAATATATATATATAATATATATATATAAGACTGCAACTTATTTTTGAAGTTATTGATATTTATATGCAGGACCTCGTAGATTTGTTCCATATCATCTTAAAGCATTCCATTCTAAGTTTGAGGTCAATCGGTTAGCAGCAAACCGTGCCCCACGGGCGTCAAAAGATGCTATGTTGTGGCTATTAGGCTTTTTCAAAGTATTAACTTTCGGCAGTTATGCTGCATCGGG
Organism: Trachelipus rathkii; assembly: GCA_015478945.1. NCBI lineage: Eukaryota > Metazoa > Arthropoda > Malacostraca > Isopoda > Trachelipodidae > Trachelipus > Trachelipus rathkii. Next base: position 30,999 of record JABUQX010000557.1, on the reverse strand, counting down.
TGGGTTAGTACTTGCGTTTTTATACCTTGTTATACTTAAATATTGTGTCCTGTTCAGATGAAGTGCACAGTGCAGGAGTTGATCAGGGGGTGTATTAAGATTATTTCTCTTTTACAAGCATACAGTTTGTAATATATTTTTAGGTTACTCCTCACTCACACACACACTCACACACTACTCACAAAGAAGTTTCTTCCATCGATCAAATGAAAAAATAAAATAACGGTAGTAAACTCCCCAATTCGATGGAGATGTTTTTCGCTTCCTATTTTACTAACTTGCGTACAGTAAAATTTAAATGTACATGATAGTGATTCGCTTTGTAATTGATGAACGTTATTGAGGGAAGAAAGGCACGTTTATAAACGCAAGATCGTGCGGACTGCATCAAGAAAATGTAAACAGGTATACGGAATATTTAATGCGGACTAGAAAATCACAAAAAAGAAAGAGTTTGTTATGTAGACAAAAATAAAAAGAATTTGAAGATAGCTAGAATTCTAGATTTTGATCTTGTCCGATATATTCCCATACAAACGCAGAAGAAATTTGATCAAAATAAAGGAAGATAAAAAGTTTTTACATATGCAGCGACAAAAAGGACGTGTTGGTTGCATGTTGGGTATAGATAAGAAGGTAACAGCCACAGAAGTACGGAAGGCTGAAACGAGTAGCAGAGGAACTAAAAAGAAGAAGTTAAAGCAACTTCGAACCTCTACAGATTCAGTTTCGTGAAGCAATGCAATCAATTATAAATAATTATGTTTTTTACGCAAATTTTCACTTTACTTGTCAACCTGAGGTCTTGCATATTATATTGTCACAACGCCTCTATATGTGTAATATGAGTAATTATAGGTTTGAAATGGATTATTCAGAACGTAATTAGGCTGTATCTTACATCAGAGGATGGCGAAATTTCAGGACTACCAGATAGAAACTTACAAACAGAAACTACTCAATCATCTAGTAATCAGTTACGTCAGACATAGGACGAAT
>JABUQX010000557.1:10000-20000 GCA_015478945.1 Trachelipus rathkii | reverse complement strand
TCACCATTTCCTTTCATCTTTTTTCAGTCACTGCGAGTAAATCAAATTTACCCATTCAATATAAATCCATCACTTTTATCTGGACTTCCTCAATATTAATTTCTCTGACATTCAATGTACTCATGCGATTCATACATTTTCACTGGCTTACAGCTATCATGACCTTCTCCGAAGCATGCATTTTGAATTTCTGGCAAAAGAGAAGTGGTAGTGGGCAGCCAACCCAACTACTACTCCATTTAGTCGCCTCCTATGACAAGCAGAACAAACGCTGTGGGCAATTCTTTTACCCCCCTCCCAGAAATAAGGATATAAGGGATAGGAATGTCTGCAAAATGTTGTCTAGAAGAGGGGTATATATATATATATGTATGTGTATTTGATGTGGATATAACGTTGTGTATGTAATGTTTTTCTAATTAAATCGAATTTAATATATTCGATACACCATAAATATAAAAATTATTTAAAGTTTAAAAAAAAAACATTTATAAAATCTACGGATATTAGAACTAATATTTCAATTACTCAAAGTTTTCCACTTTAATTATAGCAATTGAAAATTACATAATTACACAAATGAAAATTTTTGAAAATTCTCTTACATTAGTAAATTGATTTCCATTCACAGTATTTCTTCCAGAGCTTTTAAAGCATTTATGGCTGTATAAACATTGATAGCGCAAGGATCAATCATGGCTGAATTAATGCATTGCCTTGCTTCGGATATGGAGTAAAGAGTGAAAGAAATTAAAAATGGAGAGAGACAGAAAGCATCGAAGTAATATATATATATATATATATATATATATATATATATATATATATATATATATATATATATATATATATATACTATTATATATATATATATATATATATATAATATATGTATATATATATATATATATATATATATATATATATATAATAATAATAATATATATATATATATATATATATATATATATATATATATATAATATATTTACATATATATTATATATATTTATATATATAATAATAATAATAATATATATATGTATATGTATATATATAATAATAATAATAATATATGTATAATAATAATAATATATATATATATATATATATATAATATATAATATATATATAATAATAATAATATATATATTGTTTTTGCTCCTCTTTGTGAGGAATCTTAAATTGTATTAGGAATAGATCAGTAGTAACAACCCTACTAAAAGAGGGATAGCCAATCAGAGGCAGTATTTTTCTGACGTCATTAAAAAGCTCAACTTTATTTTAACTTTTGTGTTTTCTTGTTGTTCTACGCTGTTGTTGTGTTGTTTGTTGTTTGTTGTTGTTGATGTTGTTAATTGCTTTGTTGGGCGCAATCACACACATTCTCTCTCTCTCTCTCCACTCTCTCTCTTTCTCTCTCTCTCTCTCTCTCTCTCTCTCTCTCTCTCTCTCTATATATATATATATATATATATATATATATATATATATATATATACTATATATATATATATATATATATATATATATATATATATATATATATATGTTTATCTATCTGATGCCAAAGGGTCACCTGAGGAATTAGTATCAGGTCTAGAGTCGCTTGAAATATTATCAAAATCATACAAATCTTTGCTTATTTAAGATTAAAGTTCTATGGAAAATAATAGCTTGAAGTTTATGTTTGATGCTGCTCCATCCAGTTATAGGCTCCTTCTTCCAATCGCGCGAGAGATACGATATTAGATCTACAATATTCGATTCGTCAACTGTTATCCATCAATAGTGATTTACCGAGATCCTTTCTTGATATCCGATCTTGATATCATATCGATTGTTGATATCAGAAATTTTATCCGACACAATTCTTTCTCGAAATTGTTTATCTGCTCAACTTTAGGATCATATAAACTATGAGGCTGATTTTGCTGTATCTGTTGATATAGTTGATCCACGTTCTGCTGTAGGGGTGATACTGTTGAAATTGTATCTGCTGTTGTGGTTATTGTTGATGCGGCGGAATATGATGATGTTATAGAGCTGTATCTGTTCTTGTATATGTTGGTGATGATGTAGCTGTTGAGGCTGCAGCTGTTGAGGTGGCTGTATTGGTTTTGACGGCTGATGTTGCGGGAGTTGCTGTAATATTTGACTGGCAATTCATTATATTTCATTTTCTCGTATTTGTTATATGGTAGAACTTAGTTATCAAAGAAATAATGACTGAAAAGAATAAAGGTATGAATACTCCACCTCATTTCTGTATTAACTTCTTTATATTTCTCAGGTTTTTATGTAACGAGAGAATTTTTAATGATGTTTCTATAACGGTGTAACTTTACCTTCTGAGCTCTGTTTAAAGGTACATTCCCTTTTATAAGATTTAGACAGATTTCGCACACACGTTGGATGAATATTCGTCCTCGCATATTAGTTTGCGTTTAGCTGCAGGTTTAAGATTTTTAATTTTCTTTTATAAAAGATAAATACTTTTCAACTAGAGTACTTATTATTCAGGTATGTATAGAGTTTCTATTTCGTGAAGTAAAATATTGGTACGAAGCAGCACTCAGTACCGGTTTTAGGATGAAGTTCACACACTAAATAACCATGTGGTATGGACTTCACTTCTTTATATACTTTCATGAGTTCTTTTCATTGCATAGGAAACATCTGAAAAGCTAGTACATTAATTTGACTCTTGTCTCTTCTTTGTCTAAAACAGGAGCAGGTATTGCGTGTTTAAACACACCCCTCTTAGATACTTATTCTGATGAAAAATGTTATGTTATTATAAATACTGAAATATTTAAATAATAAGAGTAAACACTGAATATTTTAGCTATATCTTTGTTCATCTTATGCATCAAATCATCTAACACAATAATTTTATATCTATGTACATTTTCCCTCACCTTGATGTCTTATACACCTTCATGAAATTTAATTAAATCTTCATATTCATTAAGCTTTCTTGGTAAACATTGTAACAGCACACTATTTTAACAGGCTCTTCCTCAAAAATCTCTACTTCTTTTAAAATATTTAATAGCTGGTAGGTATTCCCACATCTTGCAGAACCTGTCACCATACATGTTGCTGGACTACGGAACATATATTTACACACATAAACACCTAACAAATGACTGAATATGAATGTATTTCAGTTACAATATATATATATATATATATATATATATATATATATATATATATATATATAATAATAATAATATAATAATATATATATATATAATAATATATATATATATATAATATCAATATATATATATAATATATAAGAAATAATATGTTTATATAATAATAATATAATAATATATATATATATAATAATAATAATAATAATAATAATAATAATAATATAATATATATAATATAATAATAATAATAATAATAATAATAATAATAATATAATAATAATAATAATAATATATATAGATATATAATAATATAATAATAATAATAATATATATAATAATATGTATAATAATAATAACCAATAATATAATAATAATAATAATAATATGTAATAATAATATAATAATAATAATAATAATATGTAATAATATATATATATTTTATATATATATATATATATAATTATATATGGAAAGAAAAAAGAAAAAAATAATCAAAACTTATCATCATCAACCGATGAAGACCGTCTTTACACCGTGACAGACATTAAGAAATTGAAATATCACGGACTTTTGTACAAGTACCTCTTATCCTTAACACGAGGTTGGTTGTAATGCACCAATCCACCTTTTGTAATTACGTCATTCATTATGACGAATAGGGTTGGAAACAGATCAGTTGTTATAACATTTGGCGTGTAAACGTGGTTCGTTTAAAAATATAAATACAGTTATAGAATATAAAGTGCAAAATAGAATGTCTCCTACGTATATAGATGAAAATCTAGCGGCTGTAAATAATTTACATGTAATGTAATTATTTTCACAAAAAAAAAAGTTTATACAATATGTGCTCAGATAGGACTTTAATCACTCAAACAATGGAACACGGATGAGAAGGAAGGGGGAGGATGCGGTTGATTAGAGTTTGATCTACTGATTTATTGATTAGTTGATTTTTTTAACAAAAAGGAGGAAAATTTAGCAAACACAATAATTTTTAATAATTTTATGTAATGTTCCTCCTCTTATTCGCTCTTGCGGTTCTGTAGCTAACTCTCCTTCTGAAAAGATCAATCTCTTCGGCCTATTTTTTGTTTCATCTAAATCTAACCTGGACGATTCTGTCATCCGTCCTATAACTAATTCACCACTCAGGTTTCCCATGTCTTTACCTGTGATCACACATGATCGTGTGCATGAGATCCTGAGATCTATGAACCTCAGGAAGGCTAATGGCCCGGATGACATTCCTCCTCGTGTTTTGAGGGAGTGTGCTTCTGAGCTGGCACCTGTCCTCGTTCACCTCTACTCTCTATTTCTCAATACTAATACTTTTCCTCAGTGCTGGAAGCGCGTTTACGTTCAACCAATCCAGAAAAAAGGTAGATGCTCTGATCATTCAAACTATCGCCCTATAGCTCACACTTGTATTATATCTAATATCTTTGAAACTCTTCTTAACTCTCATTTTCTGGATCATCTGAATTGTCATTCCCTTCTTTCAGATCAACAGAATGGCTTTCGAAGCTTAAGGTCAGATGGTGGCATACTTTCCTATCAAACTGATTTATGGTCTTCTGCCCTTAGGAAATATAGGGAGTCTTGCGTGGTGGCGCCTGGCATATTCAAAGCTTTTGACCGGGTATGGCACGCGTCACTGCTCTCAAAGCTTCCTTCCTGTGGGTTGCCTCCATACAATTTTCTCTCCGATCGCTCCATATCAGCACTCGTTGATGGAGCGTCCTCTTTCTCCTTTCCTGTTAATTGTGGTGCTCATCAAGGTCCTGTTCTATCTTAAACTTTATTCCTACTTTTCATCAACTGTATCCTCAGCTGTACTTCTAACTCTGTTCACTCTTAGGCCGAAGACTCAACTCTCCATCATTCTACTCATTTCATATATGCTCCCACTTTTCCATCTACAGCTGCTTCTTGTCTTCAGCTTTCCGATTCTATTCTTGCCGATTTGGATGGGATTTCCCCGTGGTGTCACCGAAACCTTGTAAAATTCAACTCTTTAAAAACCCAAGATCTATACATCTCCCAACTTTCCTATTTCCTTCGGTCACTCTTACATCTCACCTCTGAGTAACATAAACATTCTTTGTCTCAACATAAACAACAAATTTTCTTGAAAACCCCATATTACAATGGTTGCTGAAGGGGCTTCAAGGATGCTGGGAATTCTGTTCAGATTGCGGGAATTTATTTCCTCCGAGCATCTACTCTAGTTATATAAGAGCCTTATTCGCCCTTGTATGGAATACTGTTCTCACATTTTGAGGGACTCCGGCTCCACCCTTCTATTTTATAGGGCTGAGTCTAAAGTTAAGAGAGTAATAAACTGCTCCCTTTTTTCAAACACCCTTGACCCTCTATCTCTACTACGTGACGTTGGCGCACTATCTCTTTTCTATAGATACTACAGCGGAAGATGCTCGGGGGAGTTGATCTCTCGCACCACACCACCCTTGCGTCTCTCTTATATCACAAGGGGAGCTTCGCTCTCGCATGAATATTGTGTGAGTATTGAAACTCCCACACTTGTTCGTTGTATTGCTTCTTTTTCCAGCTATTTCTATTATGTGGAACTCTTTGCCTTTTTCTGTATATCCAGCTGTATTTAATCTTCCCCTCTTTAAAGCGCACGTCTGCTCTCACTTGAGAGACTTGCGTCAAGCATGGACTTTGGTGGGTTTTTCTATTATTTATTTTCTGCCCATCTTTGAAATGGGCCCTGCCGTGAGTGGTGGTGAACTGTAAAAAAATATTATAAATATATATTTATGGTATGTTATATAAATAATAAAGATCACAGGTTAGATTGAAAGGGGGATGTGTGTGTGGTTGATTAGAGTTTGATATATTGATCAATTGATATTTGTAATAAAAATGGCTGAAAATTCAGCGAAAACAAAATATTTTTAACAATTTCTAGTAATGTTCATACAAAATACTGATTTTTATATTATGTTATTCAAATCATAAAGTTTAAATAGAACTTTGAGCGCTTAATAAATAGATCACAGATTTTAAAGAGGGGTGGGGTGAATGTTTAAATGGACTTTGATCTTTTGATTTATTGACTAATTGATATTTTTAATAAAAAAAGAACCTGAAAATTTAGTAAAAACAAAATATTTATAATAATTTTCAAAATAAAATTAAAAAATATATATATTTGTGAGGCAATATTGTTCCTGAGGGCGCAAGCGTCGGTGTCACGTCGGTCTCATTCCTTCCTCAGCCATTTCTTCATTTTTTCTCTTCTTTTTTCCTCGGGAACCCTTTTCTAGGGGCTCTCTGACACCCACGGGGTCTCTAAAACCCTACAAATCAGGTTCTTGGGGTTCTAAAACATAGGTAAAGATACCATACTCTGTCTATTATATGTTTGTATACAGGTTTCAACTTTAAATACTTCACATCTAAATGCTTAAGTAAAGCCTGTCGGTAGCTTATTTTTCGTCTAGATAAAACCATATCCACGTTTATGGGTTCAACACCCATTTAAAGGGGGTAGAGTGTTTTGAAACCTTAGCGCCGAGAAGCTGACACCACTAGCTATATGTGGGCCAAGTTTGAGGGTTATCCGACAATTATAAATTCTTCAAATAGGGAGATTATATATATATATATATATATATATATATATATATATATATATATATATATATATATATATATATATATATATATATATATATATATATATAATATATAATATATATATATATATATATATATATATATATATATATATATATATATATATATATATATATATATATATATATATATTATATATATATATTTATATATATATATATATATATATATATATATATATATATATATATATATATATATATATATATATATATATATATATATATATATATATATATATACGCTCACGGGCAGAGCCCTAATCTAGGAGGGTATACTCAATTAACGTCCGAGTAGGACGAAGCCAAGCCCAAGGAGAGAACAGCTCACATTCTCCCACCCGACCAGTTGAAAACCTGGTACCCTCGCTTTGTTTGGCGAGTGCTCTACCAATGAGCTACCGGCCACTCTTATTAAAAATAAATGTAAAATACGAAAAAAAACATATACTTATATGCATATACAAATACATAAATAGATACACAAGCATGTAAATGTAATATTATTATTATCATTACTAACGTTATTAATAAAAAGTCAAACACTATATTTCAAGCATAAATTCACTATATTTCACCATCAATCACTAATAATCACTATATTTTATAATTATTATTATTATTATTATTATTATTATTATTATTATTATTATTATTATTATTATTATTATTATTATTATTATTATTATTATTATTATTATTATTATTATTATTATTATTATTATTATTATTATTATTGTTATTATTATTATTAATATTATTATTATTATTATTATTATTATTATTATTATTATTATTATTATTATTATTATTATTATTATTATTATTATTATTATTATTATTATTATTATTATTATTATTATTATTATTATCATAAAAACTTAATTTTAACGTGCTTTATCCCCTTTTTAGAGGGTAACACGGGGGGACTACAGGAAATTGAACTTTAAGGCCGGCCATCCCAAACCAGCACCACTAACATCCCATATAGCACATATGGTTGCAGATACATCACAGCGACGTTAATGTTCGTGGCACTCGTCACATCACACATACGTCGTATATGTGACATTGCTGTTACGTCTTATGTGATGTACGCTTTTTCGTTCCAAACGCAACGTATTTGCTACGTAGCATTGTTACTTTTAAATGTTTTCGTTGATAATTGGATACACTACCAGACCTAGGATATCCTTTTGAAAATAACTAAAACCCTGTTTCTTTTCTCCAAATTTCCTTATACTATTTTATAATCTTTTTCATTTTATGTTTTGTTGTTTATAAGTCATTTTATATATGATTTTCTACAGAAATTGTATTATGTAATGTAACTTTAAATTTTTCAAATGTCGTACATTTTCGGTCTCTCATAAATATAATTAATAATGTCTCCAGTCAAGGTATGCTCCAGTGAAAGTGAGTTTGGAGAGACTCTGGCAGTGTTATTTCAATTATTTTGTGTAAATTTGTTTATTATGTGTTTCTGTTTATTATGATATGAAAGTGAAATTTGTTTGCTAGTTAAGCCTACTTATAGATTTCTGAAAAGCAACTTTTTACCACAGAAAATTGATAATTACACTATTTTCTAAATATTAAAGACAATAGCGCATGTATATATATATATATATATATATATATATATATATATATATATATATATATATATATATATATATATATATATATATATATATATATATATATATATATATATATATATATATATATATATATATATATATATATATATTTTATATATATAAAAAAAATAAAAATAATATATATATATATATATATATATATATATATATATATATATATATATATATATATATATATATATATATATATATATATATATAATATAAATATATATAATATATAGATATTTATAATTTATATATATAATAATTTAATAATAAAAATATAATATAATCTTTATATATATATATATATATATATAAACTTGGCAAAGTTTATTTTGTGACCTATACTGAATCGGCTGAACTGGCTTGACTGGCTTACGCCGCACTCATGGCTGATGCGTGCCGAGTGGCTGCAGCCGCATGGCTCGTGGTTGTAGTTATATATTATATATATATATATATATATATATATATATATATATATATATATATATATATATATATATATATATATATATATATATATATATATATAAATATATATATATATATATATATATATATATATATATATATATATATATATATATATAACTATATATAATAATATATATATAATATATATATATATATCTCTCACTATCTATATATATAATAATAATAACAATACATAGATATCTTTCTATATATATATGAAATATATATAAAAAAAGAAAAAAAAAAAATCTAAAAAATATATATATATATTTATAAATATATATAACTAACTATATATAACAACAACTAATAATATATATATATTAATATATATATATATATATATAATATATACTATATATATATATATATATATATATATATATATATATATAGGTAGGCTCTAGAAGAGCCACAATCCATATCTCAAAAACTACAATAGCTACAGGGAATACATTGTTGGAATCCTGGTAAAATTTTAGTTAGAGGAAAATGTAAAAAAAAAAAAAAAAAATCTAAAACTACAATAGCTACAGGGAAAGAGGAATACATTTTGGAATCCTTGTAAAATTTTAGTTAGGAAAATGTAAAAAAAAAAAAAAAAAAAAATTTTTTTTTTAAATAATAATTAAGAACACAGTATATATATATATATATATATATATATATATATATATATATATATATATATATATATATATATATATATATATATATATATATATATATATATATATTTATATTACGGCAATTTAGGGTTCTCGAGCCGACGGGGAACACAGGGTGGGACGTTTTCCATACCACGTAGGGGAGGGGTGGAGGAACCCCCGCAACACCCCAAATACCAAAGAGCGGGGGTTCGGGACCTCCCGGAGAATGATTACCCCATGTGGATTCCCCCGGAAGGCCAGCCCGGCTTTCCTGCCATCGGTGCGGTATACCCATAGGGTAATCTTTAGTTAAAAAAATTAACTATACTAGAAAGTCTATTTGTTTTCCTAAGTAAAATTTTACCAGAATTCAAAAATGTATTCCTTTT
>JABUQX010000557.1:0-2500 GCA_015478945.1 Trachelipus rathkii | reverse complement strand
TATTAATTAGAACGAAGAAAATGAGAATAACTTCAATGAGCCTTATCTTAGTTCTTATCAGTATCGGGATAACATTTTAAAATGATGTCAATATTTGAACGCCTCTTTACAACATTCCTCGTTGGTTGTTAGGTCTAAGTATTTAAGTACCTTACTTTTCGTTCGATATTACGTTGGTTCAAATTCTCTAAGAATTTCTAATTTTTGACCGAGTAAAGGATTAGGTTTCGCGCCAATTATTTAAAAGCTTAAACTAATTTAAATTAAATATTAATTAAAATATTTAAATATGAACTACGATAAAAGTAAAATAAAATATTTAATGAAAAACTAAAGTAAAATATAAAAAAATAAATTATATATATATATATATATATATATATATATATATATATATATATATATATATATATATATATATATATATATATATATATATATATATATATATATATATATATATATATATATATATATATATATATATATATATATAGCATGCGCGTGTGAAAGCAACCAAACAAAACCATACCAAAAACAAGAACAACAACCAACACAGCAACAAACACCAACAAAAACAACCAAAATCAAAAAGTGGTTGGGCTTAGTGACGTCAAAGAAATGCTGCTTTCTACCTGGCTATCCACGGTTTCGAGGTGTTACCTCTAGAATCACCAAAGCTCTAAATTTATTATGCGACTCATTTTCAGGAATCTATAACGAAATGAAAAATTAAAAACTAATTAAAAAATAATAATCATAATAGAATATTTTTAACATTCAAAAATTTGTAAAATTTGCTAAGCAAAAAGAACGCTAAATATCTACAAAATGTAAGTGCATACATGATGTTAAATCCATGAAATTAAATTCAGTTATATTAACAAACAAAATATTAAGTTGTTTAGAACTCACCATTTTCAGTGCAACTGTTAATGAAATGAAATTATTGTTATATAACTGATTGCATTAATTCTTAAATTAATGTATGATTTTGATTTTTTTTTTTCAAGACTCAAGAAAGTATTTCTTTCACCAGAAGAAATTTTCTTTCGGATGGTGAGAGTAGTAACGTTGTGTACCTATTTCAATATTCTGAAAGTGGATGTAACGCCGCTTATATCGGATGCACAACGAACACCCTCAAGATGAGAGTGTTGCAACATAAGTATAAGCCAAGCAAAATATTTCAATATTTTAAAAAGAACTCCACAAAAAATCCGATAATAGCATAAAAGAAAGCTTCTCCATCATAACAAGGAAAAATGATTTTTATGAATTGCGCCTCGGAGAATCGTTGCTCTTAAGGAAACAAACCAATGATAAACATATAATATAATGAAATGTCCAATTTTTTGAACATCTTTAAATAACAAAAAAGTCAATATACTTTAACTTTTCTAACTTTAAATTTATTAATTTTATTTATTTTTTTTGTTACTAGTTTATATATTTATTTTATCAAAATTGTTAAAATTTTCATAATAAAATTACTCTTTGAAAATATCCGAAGTGTACGGACGAAAGCTTGGTACTATACTTAAATCAATAATTTTATTTTATTGAAGAATAATATTGAAGAAAATTTCTTCTGTTGAAAGAAATACCTTCAGGAGGCTTGAAAAAGCATCAAAATCATACATTAAAATAAATGCTGATATTGAGTTTTTAAAATAAGTAAGTTAAGAGAGCTACTGCTATCATTATGTGAAGATTTGAATCTAGCAATGTAGAGTAATTCTAGAAATTGGGGAACGGTTGATCGTTTTTTTTATAGTATTATAAAATGATGAGAGTAATCTAAGGTGGTCATTTTTATGACAGTGTTCTCTAATGCCCGAACGAGATGGAGTGTTTGGAAGGTTACCAGAATGTGAGAATTCACAAGATGTTCTTCAATTCTAACAGCGGATTTAACGTTTTGTGATGCCAAAATTAACATCTTCGCAAATAGAATTTGTAAATGACAGAAAAATGAAAAGGTAAATAAGTGTGTGTGTGAGTAGGTGTGTGTGTGTGTGTGTGTGTGTGTGTGTGTGTGTGTGTGTGTGTGTGTGTGTGTGTGAGATAGAGAGAAATAAATATAGACAAAAAGAAAAAGGAAGAAAAATAAGATAAGAAAAAAAAATGTGAAAAAAATTGGATTTTACGGAGATAAATTTCACTTTTTTAATCCAAATGTGTTTTCGATGAAAAATAAAAAAAAAAAAGAAAAATAAATAACAAACGAGAAAAAAACACAAAAACGGAAAATAAATATAAACAAATTATTGAAAGCATGATATGGAAATACAATACAATAAATCATAATTTATTGTCGACATTATGATCATTTCATATTGTTTTAAAACACGATATATAAATATATAGCATATATATATATATATATATATATATATATATATATATACTCTATTCACCTCTATACTCTCTTTCTATATATATATATATATATATATATATATCCATTGGACGCGCCGCCTTTTGCAGACGCGGCGCG